>KI911133.1:8531-121662 GCA_000482085.2 Cladonia metacorallifera KoLRI002260
CTCTTCTCCTTTTCTTACTACTTTATATTCTCTAACTCTTATTTTACTATCTTTTCTTATTTTATTTTAATAGTATAAATCTTAGCAGAGACTTATATTATCTTAGTAAGGGCCTTATTATATTCCTTTTTAAGGACTTTATATTAGTTAGCTAGATACTTCTATTTAAAGATATTTAAGAAAGAAAGATTATACTTTACCTTAATATAGATATATTTATAATAACTCCTTAAGTAATTATTAATATAATAGAGAAGAGAGTTTAATTAATATTAGTTATATTATCTTTATAATAACTCTATTATACTTAAGGATTTAATAAGCTAGGCTTAATATTCTTTAGAGGAGAGGTTTTATAGTTTAGGTATTAGTAAAAGGGAAAATCTCTATATTATTAAGTTATCTTTAAGATAAAAATAACTTAATAAGGAAATAGTCTTATAGGCTAACTTAAATAAAGTTAGTATATTATTAAAAGTACTTAGAAAATAGATACTTAAAATTATAAGTTTAAATTAAAGGTGCTTAGTTACTAATCTAAAGAATTTAAGATTAAATTAAAGGTACTTAATTACTAATCTAAAATATCCTTAAAACTTAGTACTAAGGAGTATTAAATATAAGAAGAAAGACTTCCTTCCTTTAATTTAGTTTCCTTATATTTAACTTATATAATTAAGAGCATTAGCAATTTTTCAGGCCCTAGCATTAAGCGCTTTTAGCGCTCGCGAGCGGGCTCAAGCGGGCTTGAGCGAGCTCGAGCCGAATTATCTTATGTCCCCGCTCCTGAGTATAAATATCTTTGATAAATTACTAAAAATCTACTAAAATGCTCGTTCATTTATGCGCGCGCAATAGGATTCTTTGCGCGCGCGCTGCCATGCGCACTGCTCTGCGCACTGCCATGCGCACTGCTATGCGCGCTGCGATGGATGGATGGATGGATGTGATGGTGATGGTGATGGTGATGGTGATGGTAATGGTGATGGTGATGGTGATGGTAATAGTAATAGTGATGGTGATGGTGGTGGTGGATGGCCATGGATAGATGGCCATGGATGGATTGCCATGCGATGGCCGCTGATACGCCCCCGCATAGAAATTTGATGCTCAATTGATTGCGCATGTTTTTAAGCCATTAACGTTGACATGGCATGCTCTATGGCATTCCCGTTATTATGTAGATCCTACTAACATCAAAAAATCACTTACTAAACCTGCTTATAAATTAGGCAAATGCTTAGGGCGCTCTAAGCGCTTACGAGCATACCTCGGTGTTTGGGGCATGCTTAGGGCGCGCAAGCAGCGCTCAGGCCGACCTAAAACATGGCCCTAAGCTCTGAGCTGGTTTCAAAAATGCTAATGAGTAGTTTATAGCTAATAAATAATTAACCCTAATATTAAATACTTATACTTCCCTTAGTTACTTACTAATAACTAGAGTTAAACCTCCTTATTATAATTATCTTTTAGTATATATAGTTACTCTTTATACCTAAGAAGGTCTTTTTTATTAAAAGATTAATTTATATAAGCTATATAATACTATGCTATAATAGTATCTTTACTCTTTTAGAACTTTATAACCTATTTATTAAGGTCTTATAGCTTGTAAATAACTTATTTTAATAGTCTTTAAGGCTCTTTATAGAGGCTCTTAGTAAGCTTTTTTATAATCTTTTTTAATATTACTATTTAAATACCTATAACTAGAAAAGCTATTTATAATATATTATTATTAGTATATATATATAGCTTATACTCTTCCTTTAATTATAGTAATAACTTATTTTATAATATTAATAGGAGAGTTATATTATAAAAAGAGGCGCCTTTATAATTAGGCCTTTTTAATAGAGGATTAGTAGAGTTAGTTTTCCCTATATAATATATTATTTTAAAGTTATATATTATAAACTTAAGTACCTAGCGCGCTTACTATAGTATTAGCTCTTTTAACTTTATAAACTCTTATAGATTATTATAATTTATTAGTACCTTAATTAAGTATAAGCTTTTTTCTAAATAATAATATTATTATTTAAAGATATTTACTATTACTAATAGTTTTTAGTTATATATTTTATAATTTTATTTTATATAAATAGAAGGCTATAGGCTACTAATAGCCTATATTATTAAGTTAAGATAAAATATTAGTAATAGTAAAGGCTAATATATTAATTTTAACCCTAATTTTCTATACTAAATTAAAATATTATAGTAATAGTATTTTTATAAACTTTTAATATAACTATTAAAATACTTATTTTATATTATTAAGTTATTTAAATAATTCTATCTTTCTACTCTTCTTACTACTTTTTAAAAGGCTAGTAAAAAGTATAGTAATAATAAAGTAATAGTAAATAAAATAATAATAAAAGTTTATAAACCTTAAGAAGACTTAGACTTTTTAATAAGTCTTTAGTTTTAGCTATTCTTTAATAGTAGTAACTCTATATAAATCTATCTCTATACCTATAATTAATATAATAAATCTTAATAATTTAATTTAAGTAATATTAAATATATACTTCTTTAAGTTTATATATAATTAATATTATTAAAGCTATTATAATATTTATTTAATATATTACTAATAATCTACTAGCTCTTTTAAAAAGATTAATATATTATTTAAATATATTATATATATTATATTTACTAGCCTAGCTAAGGTCTAATTAATATATACTTAAAAAGTAGTAGGGGTATTTATAAGCTTAAATAATATAATTAAATATTTAAAGTAACTATAGTATATATAGAATATAGTTTTCTATTTATTATTATACTTAATATAAATATAGTAATATATATTCTTTAGGTCTAACTTTAAGAATCTTTTATTACTATATAAATAGTCTAATATCTTAATAATAAAGGGTAATAGGTACCTATTTTTTATAGTTACTATATTTAATTCTTAATAATTTATATAAAGATATAACCTTTTATTTTTTTTAATATAAAGAGAATAGGTACTTCTATAAATAAAATAGAATATCTTATCTATCCTTTTACTAGAGTATTATTAAGGTAGTAATATAACTCTACTAGCTCTACCCTTAATAAATTATAAAGGGAACTATATAGTAGCTCCCTACTATTTAAGTTAATAATATAATCTCCTTATTTTTATTTAAGTAAGATCCCTACCTTTTTATTTAAAAAGATATCTTTAAACTTTTATAGTCTATAAGGAATAGTTAATATATTAAACTTATTAATTTAAGATTACTTTACTATTATAATATAAGTATAGACTATAATAAATACTTTTTACTTTTATTATAAAATTTATATAAACTTAGCTAGCTTATTAATTTATAATTATTTAGTATTAACTTAGTACTATTATTAATATACTAATATATTTATTATAATACTTAACTTATAAAATATAGGTATTCTAATAATTAAATTAGAACTCTTTTAATTAATAGTATAGAATAAAGAGCTATATTTCTTTTCTTAGCCTTAGTTATTAGTAGCTTTATAACTTAGCTAATATATTTTATAATAATAAGTACCTTACTTACTTAACTATACTAATATTAATAAGACTATATATTTTAGCTATAAATTATATTATACTATAAACTATTAAGTAATTAAGTTAATTTTAGCTCTAAAATTAATTAGCCCTTTAAAGGGATAAGATATATCCTAAGCTATTATCTAGCCTTTAAGATATAAAGGATTAAGAGCTTCTATTAGTCTTTCTTCTTCTTATCTTATTATTACTCTAATAATAAGGTGTTATTATTTTTTAACTATACTTATTATAGACTTAGTGCTCTAGATATGCACCTAGACATAAACTAGTTCTTATTAGGCCTAGCTCCTATCTACCGTACATAGTAGCTATAGGTAGCTTAGATAGTTTCCTCCTTTATAGCTACAATACTATTTCACTATTAACATTACCTTATTTAGGATGTTAATCCATAATAATACTAAATTAACTAAGGTAAAATTTAAATTATCTCTTTATAAATAGTCCTTCTTTTAATACCTCTTTCCTCTATATATAAAGTAGGTATTAGCCTTATTATCTAACTTATTTATAGTATTTATAGTAGATTTAGGTTTCTAATAGTCCTTATCTTTATTTTTATCTTTATCCTTCTTAAAGTAATTTAATAATAGCTCTTTATTATTACTACTAAGGTATTTTAAGATATGCTCCTCTAAGAATTTATCTTTATAATTAAGCTTAGTAAATCTCTACTAAAATTATTTAAAGGTCCTCTCTTATATAATTATAAGAGCTAAGATATTTTCTTATATAGTTAGTATATTACTAGTACTTAAAATTTTATCTTTTATATCTAAGTATAGCTTATTAAGGAATATACTTATTCTAAAGACCTTTAGTAGAGGCTTTAAATAGATTTCTAACTCTTTTAAATAAACTTTAAAGATAGAAATCTTTTATTTTTTATTTTATTTTATACTATTCTAACGCTTATATATAAGAAGCCTATAATTTATTAAATCTATTATTAGATCTAATAAGAAATTATAGAAATATTTAAAGATATATTTATTAATATTTTCTAACTTAAACTAACTTTACTACTATAATAGTATATTACTTTTAAGTAATTATATATAGTAAAAAATCTTATTCTTATTAATAATAAAATACTTATAACTTAAAAGAAACTTAATTTTAGTATTAGTAAACTAGTAGATATATTCCTCTTCTAATACTCTATAATATAGATATATTTTTTAGAGTGAATTATTTTTAGTACTAATATAAATATATTATTAAAGCTACTAAATAAAGTTTCCCTTATTAGAGGTCTATTTAGCTTATTTATATAGTCTCTACTTAGCTTACTATTAGAATCTTATAATATCTCTTTAATAGTCTATTTAGCTACTATAGCTTAAAGCTTCCTTATTTATAACTTTAGCTATTAAATCCTTTATTATTATATATATATATTAATAATTAATTTTAATAAGTCTACTTATAGTCTATTTATAAGCTTTTATATATTTTTATAAGTAAAACTTTATAAAAATACTATCTTACTCTACTCTAAGCCTTTAACCTTAAAAGTTAGAGTAATTAGAACTATAATATAAGCCTATTATACTTTATTAGTACTATCTAATAAAATTACTAGAAATTACTTAAAAATATAAAATAATAATAGTAGGTATTAATTTATATTAAAGAATTAATTACTAAGAATTCTACTACTATAAGGTATATACCCTTTAAGCTTATTAAGATAAAGTAGGGTAATATAATATATTCTACTTATTTATACTAATATAGTGTTAATATAATACCTATAGTAACTAACTACTAATACTAAGCTACTCTAATAGCTACTAGTTATTATAAAACTATATATAAATAATATATGCCTTAATAAAGATAGTATATATAAGATACTATATTAGCTACTAATTCTAAATACTAGTCTAGGTCTAAACTCTTAAAATAATCTTTCTTTAATTTCTTTAGCTTATTAGTTAGCAACTATCCTTCTGTTAGGAAACTAAACTTTAAGGGGATATACTTTAAGAATCTTGTACATAGCACCCTAGTATATTTAAATTGGACAAGGCGTAAAATTTGACCCTTCAGGCACATAGCATCTGAAAATTTCCCGAAAGGCCTGACCTAGTTCTGACACGTAGTCTTTTTTTTGGTTCGAGGCATATTCTTCTTCTTCTTCTTGGGATGTACCAGTAACTTGGAGATCTTTCCATAATTTTGCCACATAGTCTGCTTTTCGTTTCGAAAGATGTTCTTCTACGTCTCCTTGGGAGGCACCAATAACTTGGAGATCTGTCCCTGCTGTAACACGAGCGTAGATGACTTCGAGGTGTCTGTTCACTTCATCTGCTGTAACACGAGCGTAGATGGCTTTGAGGTGTTGATTGACTTCATCTGCTTTCCAAGACTTAGGCATACCCCAGGCCAGGAATGGGGTGACGATTGGAATTTTGTTTTCGTCCGGATCGTCTCTCTCTGCTGCGCCGAAAGTCGACTGTCTAGTTGGGATGCTATTGATGTCCTCTTCAGGTTGCTGCACGTGTATTCTAGGCGATGGTTCCCTCATCCAGATGTCTACAATCTCATCCAACTAGGAATCACGGAGCAGAGATGCCTAGTTGCTAATAATGACTTAGTCTTTTCTATTAAACTAAAAGTAATATTTACTAGGTCTTGCTTTCTCTTTATCTATACTTAGGAATTTAAGTATTTATTACTACTTATTAAATAATCCCTAACTTAATTAGCCTTATTTTTATGAAATTTACCTCATTACTTATAAACTAAGAGTTGTATTAAATAATAGGCTAGATAAGGTCCTTATACCTACCCTAATATATAAATTATATCTAGACTAAAGATAATTAATAGTTATTAAGCTATAGGGTATAATTAGTCTTAATATTTATAGCTAAGCCTTAAAGTATAGTATTATTAATAGGTCTATAAGTTACTAAGGTGTCTATAGTTATAAGTCTATATATTAAGAGTATTAGAACCTATATACTAAGTCTAGTAATAACTCCCTATAGCTAGGGAATATACACGAGATCTTTAAATGCTTTAGGGTGATAAATATAGTGCTTTCTCTCTTCCTACTTAAGTATTTCCTACTTAGTTAAATTAATCTCATTTAATATAGAAATGTATTAGAATTTATCTTTATTATTTATCTTATTAAGATAATATTACTACTATAAGAGTGTATAAGGTAGATATTAATCCTCCTTCTTTCTAAAGTACTTTCTAAGTTCTAGCTTAATAATATTAAAGTAAGGGAAGCTAAAGAAGATATAAATCTTATCTACTATATAGCTATAAATATTATAATTATTATAATAAATAACTATAGGGTAGAGATATTTACCTTTAATAAAATCTCTTTCTATATTAGTATAGACTCTTTTAAATAAGTATTAAATTAACTTAAGTTCACTACTATAGTATTTAGACATAAATTTCTAATAAAAGTTAATATTTAAATATAATATAAAGGTATTAGTAGGTTTCTATAAACCTTTAATATTTTAAGTTATAAGGCTTCTTAGTTTAAATAACTTTAATATTAGTTAGGAAGATTATTAATTATTAGTAAATAATCCTTACTACTATTAAATATCTTATTTTTATAAACTTAGCTTAGGCCTATCTAATCTAGCTTTCCTAGTATTTAATATTAGATATTTCTAACCTTTAATAACTAGCATACTCTACTATAGCTAAATATTAAATATCTTAAGTTTTAGTTAGGTTAGTGTACTACTCTTAGCTATTATATTACCTATAATATTATATTCTAGATTATCTAGTAATTTTGCTCTATAACTACTAGTAGGCTGTTGCTAAATATGTAGCTTAGTCTTAGTAAATGCATCCTCTAGTCTATTATTAACTATATTATAATCATAGCTATTATTAGAGTACTAGTAGTCTAATAAGTTAAGGTTAGTCTAAGAATACAATCCTAACAGCTAAGGACTTATTAATGCCATTATATTTGTGCCTAATAATTATTATATATACCACATATAGGAGAAGATGGCAAATATATAAAGGCGAAGGAAAGTCACAGTACTCACAATTACGATTTTAATAAACGCTAGCCTTAAGTCCCTCTTCTCACAGAGAACAGCGGCTCTGCCCCTTATCTTAATCAGGTTTAGTGTGCTGCAGCTGTGTAAGCGAGGTGTGGCACCGCACATATTAAGTAACACAGTCCCCTTCTTAGTCTACATAACGCCCTGCATATCTAACTCAAGTAGCTCCTTAAATGGCCACAAGCCTGCCGTAAATTAAATTATCCGCGCACATAGTGGTTCTTAATTCCTTTCGCGGATTTATATCTATCCATTCCATCATTCTATGGGCTTTAGTAGGCCAGGTCCCTTCTATCTAATGCCATTGTACGCTTTCAACTCTCTAGCTAGTAAGACTTAATTAATCTATATCTGTAGCATACCTGCCCACAACTCCACTCTTTATTAATAAGAAGACTAATAAAAGCCTATAAGGGAAAGTGTACATACTAGGCTAGGACTAAGATAAATAAATAAAGCTCTTAAAGAGCTATAAATTACCTACTTATCTACTCTCTTTAAGTAATTAGAGGATATTTTTTATAGTACTAGCTAATAGAGATTTAGGTTATATATTATATTATTTTAATAGTATAAAGTATTTAATTTCTATTTTTAACTTAAAAATATACTTTAATCTATTATTCTAGTTTAGTTCTTTATATCCTTTATATGATCTATACCTTCTATATCTAGTATAAAGCTAATATATATAAAAAGGTTACCTTAGCTATTAATATTTATACTAGTATAGTTAAAGATATTTCCTATTAATATAATAATCTTATTCTTAATTAAATTAAGCTCTATCTTTAAGCTTTTAATAAGAGTCTTACTAAGACTATTTATAAATCTATCTATATAAGATAAATAGTAATTAAGTGTCTTATAAGGTTAGTAAGTATTATTTTTTTTATATTTAATTTAGATAGGATAGGCTTATTAGTAGTAATTAATTATACTATCTTAATTATTATAGATATAAGAAGTAACTAGCTATTAATCTTAATAACCTTTATAATTTCCTAAACTATATTTTTATTATTATTCTAAGTTATAAATATCTTATAATAATTATTATATACTTTTTTAGTCTACTTAATTTTTCTATCTAAATTAGTAGTAGATACTTTAGCTTAATTTTTAAACTTCTTAATTTTAGTTATACTAGCTTTCTTAGTACTAATTTCTTATATATATTTTATAATTATATTAAAGTAAGATTTATATATATTATTAATAAAGAGTTTAATATCTATAAACTAAATATTTATTTATATTAGTAAAGTATTTAAGGTATATTTATATATTATAGAAGAAATATAATTATAAAGTTAATTTATTTACCTTATAGTTAATTTTTATTATATTTTTAATAATAAAGTAAATCTTATAAATAGTATCTTTATTTCTAATATTTAAATTAGTCTATAAATTTAAAGTCTAAGATATTATAGTCTAAGATTAATTTATATATTTTAAGTTAGTAAAATACTTATTTAAAGATTATTATTAATAGAAAAGATTTACTATATATCTTAAGATTATTATCTAAGATAGTATTTAACTTCTTTCTATCTAGCTCTATAGTAGAACTCCTTATATAAGTTAGTAGGCTACCTATAACTAGCCTTAACACCTAAGAAGATAAAGATGCTATTAATAAACTAGAGTCTAGCTTTTTCTACGCATTAATTATATTAATATATAGAGGTAAGTCCTTTATAGCTAAAAGACTTAGAATATTACTAATACTATATTATATAATAGTTTCACTAATCTAGCCCTTACTTATAAAAAGGGAGTCTACTTCTTAAATTACTAAAAACTTATAGAAGATCTATAGTAAATTAAAGATCTTCTTAATACTTTATTTATATAAGTTATATATTTAGAGCTAGTAAGCTCTTTAAGTACTATAGCTACTATTATTATAATATTTATTATTAGTAGATAAGGTAAGCTATATTTTATTAAAGAATAATAAAAATAGGCTACTAGCTTTATTATACTTAAGTCTTCTAATTTACTAATTTAAACTAATATTACTTATATCTTATATTAGTATAATACTAAATTTAATAGTAGTAAGTTAATATATATTAGTATAAATAATAATTAAATTAGCTACTTACTCTAGAATCTAGTTATAAAATATTAATTAGATAATATAATTTATTTTTTAATATTAAAGGCTATAATAAAGTACTATATATTTATAACTATACTCTTAGTTAAATTAATAATAGAATAAGTACTTAGTAGATTTCTAATTAAAGTCTAATCTTAGTTAATTATTATCTTAGTTAATAATTATTTATATATATTAAATAACTTATCTATAGAAATTATATTAAATAATTAAGGTTAATTAGTTATTATTATTACTAGCTTAAATAGTCTTACTATACCTACTTATACCTTTATTATTATATATAATAATATTTTATATATAGAGATAATCTATAGTAGCTAGAGAGTTATAAATATTTTATTTTAAATTAATAGTAATAATACTATATCTAATACTAAAAAATCTATAAATACTAATATCTTTTTAAATTTTAATATTAAAGATAGAGAAAATAACTTTAAAGAATCTATATAATTTCTTAGTAAGTTTCTATTAATAGTAAAAATAGTAAGTAATAAATCTAAAGAAAATAACCTTAATTAAAATATTAAGTTTAGTAAAGATAGCTAGACTATAAATATTATAGTCTTAGTAATATTATTCTTATTTCTAACTAATATAACTAACTTCTTAGATAATATATTAAAATAGGCTAAGAATACTATTAAAAGTATATTTATAATTATTTTTAAGGTCTATATAAAAGGCCTTAGGCTAGTATTAATAATAGCTAGTAAGATTATATCTTTTATAGTAAAAGTAGTAAAATTATTAATTAATATAATTAATATATTCTTAAAGGAGAAGCTTAAAATAGATTTTAAAAAGCTATTCTAGTAACTTAGGCTTACTTAAAATAATAAGAAGACTAAGGCTAATTAAGTAGTATATTATTTTCTAAAATTTAATAATATTATTATAAGACTAAGTCTTAGTAAGTTCTTAAAAGAAATATTTATTAAATTCTTATATTATTTTAATAATTTCTTACCTTTAACTTTAATAATCTAGATAACTAGTTTTAATATTTAAAGTAAGATTTAGTATTAATTATTAATAATAGATTACTACTTACTATAAATATAATTAAAGATTTAAATAAATAGCTTAAGAACTTACTATTCTTTTAGCTCTTTAATAACTTAATTATTAATTTTATTATAAAGCTTAACCTAATTTTTATTATAATAGAAGCTTTTATAGAAAGCTTTAGTAAAGAATTTAATAATAACTTTAAAGTTCTTAACTTTAAATAGTTTATTTAATAAGTTACTAAGATACTAAGTAAAGTTTTTTATATAAAGATTAATATACTTCTTAATTTATTTTAGAGGCTATAGAGCTGTATTAAAAGTATTATAAGAGATTATATTAAAGTATTAGAGAATTTTAAAGGTACTTTTTAAGATATCACTTATACTTATTTTAATATTATTAAAAATATTATAAAAGGACTTTAGTAGTTTATAATAGAAATATATAAATTTATTATAATCTTTATTAAAGATACCTAGAAATTTCTACTCCTTACTAACTTTTTTAAATAGTTTATAGACTAGATATATCTTTTATATACTTAAAAGCTATATTATTATCTATTCTAGAATTATATTAATATATTTTAAGAGTTTTCTATATTTAATTTATATCTATTACTATTTAAGTCTTTAGGCTAATTATAGATAAAGATATTATTTTAGAATACTTTAATTTTAAAAATACTAAGTAAATACTAAATAAGACTATTAAAATTATAAATATTTTTAATTTATTATTAATTAACTAGTTACTACTTAAAAAGTTTATACTTTTAGCCCCTTAAAGTCTACTTAATATCTAAAGGTTTTTTATATAATTTAAAATAATAATAAAAAAAGAAGCTGCGCCCTTATTATATTAAGAGTATAATATAAAGAGGTTTATTATTA
Organism: Cladonia metacorallifera KoLRI002260; assembly: GCA_000482085.2. NCBI lineage: Eukaryota > Fungi > Ascomycota > Lecanoromycetes > Lecanorales > Cladoniaceae > Cladonia > Cladonia metacorallifera. The sequence continues at coordinate 20,199 of KI911133.1, forward strand.
TTACTATAATAATATATAAGTTACTAAAAGCTATAAAGATCTTTCTCTTTAATATTAGTAAAATATTAATAATATTAATTTATTATTTTAAGACTATATTTACTCTTATAAAGTAAGTTCTAAAATTATAACTTTTATTATTAATATTATCTACTTTAAAATTATTATTTTAGAAGTATTTTATATTATTATTAAAGAAATAAATTATATTAGGACTAAAAATTAAGTATTTATAATAAGTAAAGAAGAGACTTTTATTATACTTATATTAATAATAATAGTAGTTAATATATTTCTTAGTTTTATTAATAATATTATATAGCTTTATTTTTATAAATTAGCTTAAAATTACTTAAAGGAAGTTTATAACTATTTAAAAGAGTATAATAAGTTAAGGGTAAGTATTCTATCTATATATATATTTTTATTAATATATCTATAGTACTCTTTATTAGTAGGTATTAATTTATAAAGCTTTTTAAACTATTAGTTATATTATTATTATAATTAGAAGTAATTATATATTTCTTATAGCTAATACTAATTATATATTATTTTTAATATTTAAAAACTATAAAGAGGGGGTGGAAGAAAATAGAGAAGAAAAAGAAGAAGCTATAAAAAAAATAAAGAAGATATATATAAGTATTAGCTTAATAATTTTAGTCTTTATAAGTATTAATATATTTAATAAGATTATTAATTTATATCTTATACTAAATATAAATAAATATAGTAATATTTCTATACTAAGGAATATCTCTAACTATATTAAGCTAATAGTAATAACTTATAGGATTATAACTTCCTTAGGCGCCTTTATAGGTAATAAAGGCCTAAAAGTAGCTATAGCTACTAGTATATATAATTCTATCCTTATAATAATTAGTATATTTAGTAGTAAGTTAGTCCTATCCCTATTTCTAATAATATAACATGTTTTTATACTTCTACTCCTTACCTTAGAGGTAAAAGTATTATGTGTAAAGTAGGAGCTAACTATCATTACAGGTATCATAGGAGCTACCAACCAAAGAGAGGAGTCCGAGGAATGAATATATTAGAATTCATCGAGCTTTTCTGCTTGCTTATTCGGGTCCCCATTTTAGCAAATCATGAAGACTTCTGCCTTCTCATTCTCTTGTATAATAGTCATGCCCGTAGCAATCATTCTTCTGAGCGTAGCTCCAAACAAGCCGGAGCGAACTGCCATTAATTTCTATATCGTCAGCTACTATATAAAACACCGAAAACACAAATTAACAGCTATTTTAGCATCCACCCCCCCCCAATAAGAAATGAATATTTCCTTCTTTGGGAACTGCGCCTATCTCCATCCCAGAAGAAATGAAGCATACTATCAATCTTGCATATAGAGATAGGAAGATAAGGTACTGAGAGCCCATTTCCATGTCCGCTGCAGGAATTTGGAATTTTTCATGGCAGGCTTGGTTCCTGTATATAGTGGAAGTTAAAGATTCCGGCACAGATAAATATTTTCTAACTATACGAGTCGCCTTATGCACCCTGTATTCTCGTATCACCTGGACTTGGCGGGATCTTGGGGAGACGTATTGTGTATATACATACTTAGAGCCTTCTCTGCTACTGAATCGCATCTATCTATTGCTTAGATAGATGAACACTTTGCAAGAGGATCAATTGATTGGATTTTCTTGACAACATTAGCTACACTCGTTTCTCTCTCATATAGCACGGTTTTTTTAGCTAGGGTCATAAAGGGCATAGTTTCGCGGGGTCTACAATGTCAGGTTATGCAGATATACATCTTGGAAATGCGAAGAGAGGATAATCAGGAAGGTGTCTGGCATTGGTTCATATAACGCTAGAGGCACTTTCATTGGTTATATATAGTTGAATTTTATTGGAAGACCTTTGGCGTGGAAGCCATCCAAGCCTGCCTTCCGCAAATCAATGTATCCCCGCATATATGCCCATGGCAGATAGAGCTCACTACTATGGTGTAAGCAAAGCGGTCCATAGGAGGGTTTAAAAGGTTGAGAGCCCAAGGAGATAGGTAAGATGGACGCCTTAAAACCGGTAACCTAATCGTCCTCTTAGCTACTCCCAACCGGCAGCTGAGTGAGAATATATTGGCCATCCATATCGAAACACTCCATAATCGTACTCCCGTTCGGCTGATAGAAAATATCCAGATACCACGGAGATTCTATACTGTCACCCATCCATACCGATGCTGCTAGAACCGAAGATGAGGATTGCGCATATTCAACATCAGGCGCTCCAACGTAAATGGTGGGTCCCCATGGACTCCCGTTGAGTTTGGGAGGGTATGTTTGAACCGCAGAGATCGCCTTGGACTGTTCTTGAAAGCTGAGCCAGCCCTGAGCGTAGCCTAGGGAAGAGTTCTCAAAGGCAACTACTGGTGATATTTTAGAAGCTAAGAAGGAGGGTGAGATGATTGACAAGCACAGGAGTTGAGATTGATGGAAGGACATACCTTGGGTCCAATTGCCGTATGTCGGAAAGGAGGGGTCTGATTTCACGGTCGAGTTCAAGGTCCATACTCTGATCTGGTTTTGCGTATCCATCATGAACAACAATGCCTCACCAGTGTGTGGGCTGGGGTTGCTAGCACTAATTCCTGCATTGCCATTCGTAGCGTTGAATGTAGATTGCAATGACCAAGATGTGCTGCCAAGTGCGAAAGCAAGCTCGTGGACTTGGTTATCAGTCGCGCCATAGTAGAGACGTAGGCCAGAACTATTACCCATGTTTTTGCCAAGCCAGAACTCACTGTAGATCGCTGCCAAGGCAATGGCTGAGGTAGAAGCTGTGAAGTTGGAATCGCTAAGAGGGCCGGCATGCCAGGTGCTCAAGTTATCCGTGCTAATGACTTCCTGAAGTACGTTCGACGGGTTTACGTAAAATAGATGCGCCTGATACCAATGTATCAGTAATATTGTGCTGTCTGGACAGCTCGCATTCTTACCGTCGTAATGTTAGTGCCTGGATCGGTATAATTGATACAAGCGAGGGGTGTACCAGGCTTTGCGTTGAAGTCCACCACCGCTGGAAAATTTGAGCCTCCAGACCATGTGGAGTCTATCTTTTGCAATCGACGAATTTGGGCTTTGTAGTCTTGGTAGAAGATATGGGTGACGGGTTCATTGTTTGCGTCGACGTGGAACGTTGTTAAAGCAGTACCATTGAGAGCTCCTGCGGCAGAAGAAGTTGGTGGTGCTGGAGCATTTGAGCTTGGTTCAGACGAACTAGAACCGCTGCCGTTTTGACTGTTGGCAGCAGTCAGTTCGGCTTGATCTTTGTCATTAGATGTGTGCATACCTCCTACTTCCTCCATGCCTGATTCCCAGATGTATAGCAGCAGCAACAGCAATAACAATTGCTATAACGACCACGGCTAGCAGGAGCCGCAGCTTCCACCTACGCCACAGACTGGGAGTCCTAGATGTGCTATCACGATTGGATGGTTTGTAGACAGCACGGCCAAAAATGACTTCTTTCTCAGGGCCGGGAACAACTACCTCAGGGGCGGAGGCAGTCGCGCGAGGGAGCTCCGCCGGAGTGGCTTCGAGATATTGATATTCAGGCCTGTTTTCGCGCAAAAGCGTTCGCGTCCGGTCAAATTCCAAACCAGTGGAATCCATTGAGCAAGTGGATGAGTTTCATTCAAAGTCGTTGCACACAAGAACGATCATAGAGATGGAAAAGTCCAAGTGCGCAGCTTGAGCATTCCGCCGCAGGCAAACATGCCACCTAAGCAAGCCATGTGTCAAGGCTCGTTAATGTGATGTATACAGGTCTGCTGCTGGTAGATTCTTGTTCCGATAGGATAGAACTTTGAGCTGAAACATTGTAAACGTGGTGTGTATCGGCATGTGCGCCGTGCTACCGCATGGCGTAAGGACATTCGAAGGCGTGTCCATAGACGTTAGATGGAAATGATACATATCCATTTGATAGTAGAAATGATTAATGGGATCATAAACACTAGTATTACATCTCAGTCGTTTTTGAGAAATTGAAACCCAGTACCCAAACAGAGGCAAGTGCTGATGAATCGTAGACCAGAAGGACTATATAAGGAAGACGCATCTTCAGGAAGTTTGGATCATAAGAAGTCAAGGATCTATACTTGTTGGTTGCGTTTTCAATATTGTGCAAGTGAGAGGTGGGATGAAAGGGTCGTACCTGACCTAGAGAATATGGGACAAAAGAGTTCACCCTCTTACTGGACGGCCCTATAGGGCTGAACCTAAAGCTGGCGAAGCAGGCCCTAAAGATGTGCTCAAGCCGGGATGCTTTGGGGACTATTCTCATCGCCCGGGGGACCCGATTTGGAGGTCTGGAGGGGCTCGGTTGGGGTCCATTAATACGCTGTCCGTACAACTTCGATACCTATGACTCGTCATCTAGCGTGGCCGAGGAATAAGATCTGGAACGGGGATTTTATTTATCTATTCCTATGCCTAATACCCAGACGCATCGATGTGGATGCACACTACTTCAAAAATCATCTGTCTATTCTAATCGCACACAGTCCACGTAGTTAGGCACCTATCAAGTATGAAGCATGTATCTGAAACCACAAATCCATGAATAGAACCCCGTTGATGTTAGGTAGCAAGACGCCAATGTACGCCAAATTTTCCCTTTGCAAAATTGGCAGCACGTCATCAGAGTCAAAATCATAGCACGCATGCATGCATCGTCATAACCCAGCCTCACAAAATCGATCCCTCTCAAAGCCATATACTCGTCCTTGCCTTCGAGATCGAAAATGAACACCCTAGCCCCTCCTCCCTCGCTCCCTGCTCTAATTGCGCTAATATCACTTCCCCTGGCTCCGGCCCATCTTTCAAGGTTTCCTTAACATGAATAACTATAACCTGTAGTCCCTCTAGTGGTGCGCCCCGTCCACCGTTTTCGCCCCCACGGGTCTCGTTAATGGACTCGGGAATGTCGAAGGAGATGTCTTTTGCCGGGAAGTCTTCGCCTACAAGGGAGGCAGGCGTGGCGGGACTGACTGTTGATCGTCTTGTCTTGCGGCCTGTTTGAGACGGAGTGCGACCCCTACGACCACTGCGTGTTTCTATCTCCTCGTGGATTTTGAGACCGTTGCTGAGGCGTTTGCGTTTGCGCTGGGGGAGAGGCGTTTCGACGAGTGTGGGTGTGGATGCGCGGTGGAGGGTTTTGACCTTCTCGGCAAGGACCTTGAGTTCGGCGATGAGGTGGCGGGGGGCGAGGTGGCCGAAGAGGGTCTCATCGGACTGAGAGTTATCGTAAGAGCACTCAATCAGGATCCCGGTGAGGAGACCGTGGCTGATTTTGATAGCGGCGTCGGACCAGATTTGTTCGTTTCGGGGGGAGAGTGAGACTGAGTCAGGTTCTACGTCGCCGAAGACAAGGACTTCGTTGCCGGTGTGGTCGTCGCGAAGGAAGAATGCAGAGCTTTCTACTGGCCGCATGATATCGGCATAACCTTGACCGGCTTGCGTTCCGATGGGGGAAATTGCATGCTGGGAGGCTCGTCTTGATGCGGCTTCGTTGAATGCCTCATGCGTGTTGCCGCTACCGCTGCCATGACCGCGGTGCTTCCGCATGCATTGACCGTGACTCACACTCCAACATTTCACTGCTAAGCCATCACAAACTTCGATGTATCCTCTACTTTCTCCGTCACCAAATTGTATATTTCCTCCTTCTACCAAGCGCATGTAGCTTACAAACCCAACTCCTCCATCTTCGTCGGACATATTCGGCCATATCACATCGTTGAAAATGTGATGTTTAATGGCGTCTATTGTCGATGGTAGAGCTGCTATTCTCTTCGGGCGGGACGTATGCTGGAAAGAAGCAGTGTTTATTGCAAAGCCTGAGATGTGGTCGAGATGGGGATGTGTGATAAGATAGGTAGAAATCAGATTGCGCATGAAGTATGCAGCATTTGCCTTGACAGACTCGAAAGGGACCTCTAAGTCGGCGAAGGGCCCGGTGGTGAGGCATTGCGCAGACGCTCCATCGACTTGCTGTGATGGAGTAGATCCTCCATTGTTGTTCAATTCTGAGGTCGCATGTCGAAGTGATCTTGAGCCTTGAGCTGCACCCGAACTTGCTCGTGGGCGAACGGTTCTATTGCCAGTTGAGGCGGTAAAATCCGAGGGTGCAGCTGGAACTGCTTCGGGGAGATGGTCTTCAAAGATTTTGATCACGGCGGCGAGGTGAGTGCCAGCATCAACGGCCAGTACAGACCCTTTGGCCCAATTCGTAGCCGTTGACCTGACCAAAAGACCCGTCACGTTATCTTCGTTCGGTCCACCTCCAGAGCCCTGAAGACTACCATGTCAGTATCCGTAGTGGTACGTAAGATGGGAGAAATTCTGATGACAGGGTCAAAGCCTTCAAGTTTATAAAGACGCTGCTAAGGGAGAGGTGCAGCAAATGTCTCGGAAAGTTAACGCTGCGCCGTCGGTACCAGCAAAACAGCGTGATGACCACAACGAGAGCTCTGCTATACATACCAATACTATAATCTGAAATGCTGGTGGCTTGAGAGGCGCAGAAGCCCCAGCATTTGCCGAGTCGACACCATCCACTCTCATCGAACTTTTGCCCCTCTTCTATCGGTGCGGGGTGCGAGCAATAGTAGTAGCAAACCGATTCTCCCAGTTCGGGTTTTCCAGGACAATAGAAAACAAGTAGATCTAGCCCTTTGTTTGACTGAATCCTCCCTCAAAAGACTGTTCCTTATGCCAAATGGGCTTCCAATTCTCCTCGAGTCCACCGAAGGATCATGCAGGTTGCCGAAAGCGTACGGCCTCGGTGCTGAGACAATCCGGAGGTTAAGACGGGTACTCGCTTGCGGAACTCGATCGAGGTGTGTGCTATTGTGGACAATTGCAGTTGCACGGCGAACGAGGGTACATGATTGATGGATGGTATCAAGTCGCGAAGAAGATTGGGGGCATAGTGTGGTAGCACAGAGCATGGATCACAGACTGTCGTTCAGCAAGTCAGCTGAGTGCGGGCCACAGCTACCTAGAACAACCTACCTAGTATTCGAGCCATCTAGGTATTGTCGGGTGCGCGTATTATTAGAACGCGCTAGGGGGTAACCATACGCGGATCATAAGGCTGCCCTGTCGAAGATCATCGAGAGATCCGTCTACAATGTACCTAAAATCTGCCAAACCGCTTGCGACTTCCTATTCCGACTTGGGCTGCCTAATGGTACACGTCCCGGTACGAACTTAGGGCCCGTGCTAGCAGCACCAACAGTACTGGTAACACTCGGCGCATGCTTATGAATATTCATGACAATGTTTACCTACGTAAGATACCAGCTATGGACTAGGTACTCATGCTCATTATATACAAAGAACGTCGCTGCGCTACCTACCTATCTCAAGCCCACACCAACTTCTTAATGGAATGGCCCCACTGCTCTAACAGACCGGTACTCTTTTTCGCCTCCTGCAAAGATATTATATCTTGATCTTCTATAAAGCCCGCGGCCCCGTTATGATCGCCAAGCGCCGCTCTCTGGATCTCGTCGCACACGTTACCGACCAGTTCCTTCTCGCTCATAGCGTGGGACTCCTGGCCCTCCATGCTGGCGAAGCTATCCCGTGCTGGGAGCGCTTTAAAAGCGAGGATTTTGAGAGTCGATGCGTCTTCTCTTGTGGTACCTTGACCAGCAGTATCGCCAAGTTCACATGCATCATTGCCATCCGAACCAACTGCGCTGCTCAGGGATCTGGTATTAACCCGCGCTATATTCTCCTTGCCTGGCTTGTACTTCATTACAAAGCCAAAGTTCGTTTCTGGGTCTGTTTGACTGGCAGTAAGTGTCGACGTAATGTAGGTTCCCTTCATTATGCCAGTAATGCTCCTCAGGTCCACCCTCTCAAAGGATGATACCTTTTCGACATTCCAGTCGAAATTCACGCGATATAAGGCAGCGTCTGTGATCAAGAGACATATCTCCTCAAACGGATACGTTCTCACAGTATTTTGCTCGCGTGGGCTCAACAACGTCCAACCTCCAATAAGATCTTCACTTTGGTCCGCAATGACAATCTTCGAGCTCGTTTCGACAGCATTTGCTCGGACTTTGGACATAGACATAGCCGGGTCTCGATTTTCTAAGGTTGCTTCAAACTCTTCGAAAACCTGCGACGTCACATTCCCCAGGAGGTAGTCAATTGCTGCTTGAGAAAAGTAGTCTATTGAGCATAAGTAAAGCTACCTGCACATAGAAGTCTAGATCTGTTACCGTTGACAATGTTATTGTAATATCTTGAGAGTGTCAGTCCGAGGTCGTTGATAGCTCCGCGATAATTGCGTCGTCGAGTGCGAGTGAAGTCACCTTTCAAGGCTGCCGTGCTAGAATACTGCCGGGAGATGGCGTCTCCATTGTCTGCCCATAGAGTATTGAACCATCGTGTGGTCGTGTCGGTTAGAAGGTCTACCTCGATGCCTTCTGCTTTCAACTGTTTCTCCAAAGCCCTTTGGCCAGTAGCACTTTGGACGACGTTCGTTCGGTCGAGACAATCCATACAATTAGTGCGGAGTATACCAGACTGCGTTTTCTCAATAGTGCCATTGAGCTCAGTAGTCTCTCCGAACTCATCGAGCCTTCCCTCTAGAGTATCCATAAGAATGCTGACATTCTCGAATTTCATACCCCGACAGACTGCGTGAAAGTCGAACCATTCAAAGCCAAGCTTTCTTCCAGCAATGCAGTCTTCTGCATTTAGTTCCTTGGTATGTTCTTCGTACTTCCGACCAATTTCTGCTTCACCACCCTTTTTATCGACTAGAAGGGCTATTTGTACGTTCCCGTATCGGTTTGCGAGGTTGTTAAAATGTCGCCTGAATGCTTTATGATTTGTCTCAGGCGAATGCTGAGAGACAGGTATTGGCTTAAACGAATAAGGCGACTGAGAAAAGAAAAGGGGTATGGAGCCACGAATCTGCGTGAAAGAGTAGAGTTTGTGAGCAGGTGACCATGAAGCTCTAGAAAGAATCTGCTCTGTTTCTACAGTGTTTGCAGTGTTCCCGTCCTCATCGACTCCGCGCCTGAAATTTGTAAGTCAGTGACCTGGAGAACAGTCATCGCTTCTATTACAGCAACATTACCTTAAGTAGCGTAAGCCTGGTCGTTTGATCGACCTTCTGGAGATCAACGTAAGCAAGAACCCTGAGTCATCATCGCGCTTCTCGGCTCTCTGTTGTGCCTGAATGACAGCTGATGTATCTTGGTCCGCGCCAGAGATGGCTTCAGATGGGTCTTTGGCTTTTCGGTTAATTGAGAAAGCCCGCTGTCCCACGAATCCTTGCATGATAGGCAGGACGAATGTGTGATGCCCGTTTTCAGTGAAAGGCAATGCCAGATGGTGATTCCAAAAAAACTAGGTACAGATGTTAGTGGGCAGGCCCGAGCAAGGTCGTTCAAGATGCTCAAAAAACTGACCAATGGATCGACAGATTTGCTAAGTGGTATCTCGGGATTCCTCATAATCTCACCGCCTAGCCTTCTTGTGATATCAAGATCATACGAGTAGAAGAAGCTACGGGACGATAAGAGCATCCTTGTGGTTCGAAGGAGTTTGGGTAGAAGGGCGTTGGTGGTATTGGCCTCTCGATTGCCCAGCTGAGATGTCTTTCTGGACTTCAGATCGCTAGTCTCACCGGTGATGTCCATATTCGCAAGCCTCAGATTCTCCACAGCAACTTCAGGGGAATCCTTGGGCGGTGCATCTTCTGCAGCTCCCACAGGACGGAGCTTGTCTTCATCAGCGGTACTCATCCCTTGTGCCCTACGCTTGTCCGTACTCCAACCTTTGCGCGAGAACCATCGCTCTGCAAAGCGGCCATATTGACCCTTCTTGCTTATGACATCTTCAACGACGTTGCTACTGCTCCGCTCAGGACCTCCTGGCCTGTTTCCTGAACCGTCTTCATTTACAGGAGCACTCAAGCTTTCAAGGGAGGTTCGAGCATCATCATCGGGCTTCCCATCTTCGGCATGAACTTCTTCATCCTCGGAAGTATCGCTGTCTGCCCCAGAGGATGCTTGTCCTTCAAGGTCTTCTTTAAGACCTCTCTTTGCTTGCTCAATGGCTCTTTTAGCTTCACTTTGGGATGAAAGAGGTATCAGAGCAACATCTGTAATGACGAATATCGGAACCCCTCGTATCTGTGCTACCTGTTCACGACGTAGAATAGTGATGAGGTAGGAAACAGGGGCGATAGTGAGGAGTCCTTAAAAGCCTATGCTATCAGTAAAGCAATCGGGTCTAGACATTGGATATCGACTACCAACAATGCCATGGAATTCAGGGCCAGATAGAGAGCTCGAAGACGTGGAAGATGTGAGGGAAGAAATCTCATGAGTTGAGTACTTGATTTGAAGGCTACGTTGGTTACGCTGGCCTGCTGGGTGGAGTATCAATCCCTCAACGGCAGCAATGATGACCAGCTTCTTGGCGATGCCAGGCATTTCTGATTCGTAACGGCTCAGGCAAATTATATGACAGACGCATTGGCGCAGGTTGCTGGCACAATTATCAGACAACGTCATGGTTGTTCGTTCACTAGCGTAGTAATTCACTCTGACAACCCGGCATTGGAGTTGCGATCCAGCTTTACGACTCTAACAAATCTCCTGCGCTGCAATTTTCATACGTATAGCGTATGCTTCTTTCTCGTACCAAGGAAAGAAGTTCGCAAAGCTAGTGGAGAGGAAGCTGACGGTTAGAAAATTCTCCGAACTGATGTTATTCTTGACATTGGACGTGGACAACCTAAACGATGGTGCATAGACCACAGCATAAGTTAAGCACCTGTACAATAGATAGCTCATTCTCGTTTCAGGAGCCTCATAAAGCCTGGATCTTGAAGTGTTCTCTAGGAGACTGCTTCAAACGAGGCGTGAGACTCATCTTTCTAGATTCATATATACATATCCCTCGTGAATCCACTCTCATACCACCATGGGTATCTATGTGTGACATATACAAGCATCATCCTGTACGCCGTCTGACCTGCGAGTATAGCCAGGTTGATTCACAAAACGCCACCCAATGCCCTTTCAATGCGAATAGCGTAACAAGATCCTTCCCAGCAGCGAGGGAATAGAAACACATGTTGCGCCCCTTGAATCCTCTAGATCGATAACAAAGTGAGACTGCCGCCTAAATGTAGAAGACGGAAAGTGCGGAATTTATTGCTCTTCGCTTTTCATCGGCAGATGTGTGCCATTATAACCACCATTCATTCGCGGCATACCTGACTCCTCATCTTCTTCGCTGTCCTCAGGCAATTTTCCAAGCCCATGGCCGATCAATTGTTCTTCATCGAAAGAGTGCATCAACACGCCTCTTTCACCTCTTGAGCCAGTACTAGCTCGGCCAAGATCCCCACTTCGTCGGACCTGCATGCTGTGACGTGTTTGCAAACCTGTAATGCCATCTGTTGGTACTCCATCTGTCACATAGCCATTGAGGAGTTTGTGCCCATTTGGGTCTCCACGGGATAGGTTGAGGAGATAGACGCCCGTGAAGATGACAAGGAAGCCGCTTAGGAGCGAGATAGTGTTCACGGCGTCTGTAGTATTGAAGCCTCGGAAGAGGATGAAAGAGGCGACTAGTGTTGCGGTTGTAAATGTGACGTAGTATAAGGGATTCACTCTTCGTAGGTCGTTAGCAGGATTCAAGGCGAATATGAGACGCAGCTTACATAGAGGTTGAAAATTGACTGAGGGCTTTATTAAAATAATTCATCTGGGTTAATATGCAGCACACCGTGACGATTGCGAATGCGTAGGTTGAAGGGTGCGTCAATTGATTGTTGCCGGCCAATGTTAGTTTCAAGGCGATACCGAATGCCTTGACTGACATTACCGACACAGATCCAACGGTCGAACAGATCGATATGTATATGAGTGGGTTCTTCTTCCCATATTTAGGGGCAACCTTGTAAATCATTATGCTGGAGAAGATCGCGACTGCAGCGCAGTACAGCAGGAAAGCTATTTTTACAAGACTCGTTAGTATCAGATGATAGGATTCATGGTGGGGTGACGGTACCTGGGTGGATGGCATATTGCAGTATTTCATCCACAGTCTGTATCTCTTTGTCCGGTGGTGCATGTAACACGATTATGACGGATCCGATAAGACACAACGCACACCCTAGCTTGCCCAGTGTACCAAGATCTTCTTTAAGAAAGTATGACCCCAACACTGCTCCAATCAATACACTTAATGCACCCAACGGCGTCACCAGTATAGCCGGTGCAAACGCATAAGCCGCAAAATTGGCGACTTCTCCGAGTACCATTGTGACAATACCTCCCCACCACGTCGGACTCTTTAGATATGCGAACCCGTCTCCCTCAAAGCCGTGCCTTTCACTGGCTTCAAGGAGGCCTTTCTTTGTTATAACGAAACTCGTCCCAATCGCCATTGTTGACAGGATAGCCAAAGCCAGGCCTACATATTTGTCTTCTACCATCTTGACTGGCTTAGTGATGCCGCCGTCGTAGCGACCCTGACTGTACTAAGGCCGTGTTCCTTCTCAATTTGTCGGGGCTACGCAGCGCCAGCGCGGCGTCCTTCGTAAATTCCCTGTCAAACCCTTCAGCGTTTCCTTGGAGATATCATCGACCGATAAAGATGACTCTCTGGCTCAATGTTGCGTAGAATGGGTATCTCAGTGAGGAGGTTGGGGAGAGAAAGAGCGATGGGGCGCGGACGTCTTTCGTTGGACCGGTTGCAGCTTGATTAGAGATGGACGTACTAAGGGCAGCGCAGAGGGGTTTCAGAATGAGCGTAAGAGTAAGCCAGGGAGTGATTGTACAGTATCAGACCGACTCGAGTGCACAGTCGTAGTTTGTCTCTTCGCAAAGAGCCAGAGGTCCCAAAATAAACCCCTAGGACCACCTGGAAAGCGGGCGCTAAACCCTTTATGTACAATTGCTGCATTAGTCTATCGAATTCGGCAAGAAATCAGGTACGATGCTACCTCGACTACTACAGCTCCCCCACGTTGTATGACACTCTATAACGGCGAATTATTCGATGTGCTGTTGTTGGGCGCTATACCAAGGCCTGGGATGACTTTTGATGATTGGGATTACTGTACGAATTTGCATGCGCGCGATTAGGGTCTATGATACATGCATTATACGCAATATGAGATTCCCAATGTTGCCATGACCGCCACCCAGTTTAGTGACCAACGCCAATGGTTCCTAACGCCATGATCCTTTCGCCTTGTCTAACCAGTCCATCCTTCACGATGGTGCAGAGACGCCGAATAGTGACAGGTACTGATGTGGCTAATCGGAATCGAATGTTTAGAGTACAGTGGGGATGATATCAGCATACGCCGCGTGCCGTGTGGGCCTTGAATTGCCTATTTGTGAAATGCGAAAATGTCCAGGGGGTATCATGCGTGGGGAAGGGGAAAGAATTCGAAGTTAGTAAAGGGGGAACTGGTGAAAGGGCAAACCTGCGGCCTACCTACCACACAGACCTACCGTGTTAGAAGAAAGAAAATCTAGTTATTAGAAGACCATATATTATTCGGCAGCTGATATGGTGAGGAGAGTTGGTCCTCACCCGTATTGGCGTTGTTGCACGGTCCATCAGATAGCCCACTTGAAGTCTTCGGTAGAACTTAGTCCCGGCGCTCATGTGGTGGTTGCTGATGCGGAGCAATGATCCATGGAATCGAACTACGAACAAGGGGATGAGGTACTGTAGACACGACTTATGGAAGGAGATGTGTGCGGTTCCTTGGGAGGTCAGCTGGAGCGAACGCGCTTAGCACCTGTTTGAGGTTTGTTAGTTCATGACCATCCTTATTGACCTCTGTGAAATCTATACCTTGAGATTCATGTTCCAGAGCGTCATCTCCATCAAGACTTCGAGCATGTTTTAGAGACCCAGGGCTTGACGCAACAATCCGCTCCAGGTTTACTGGCTCTTCAGGAGTCTCCACATCATCTTCGTCCTCATATGTTATCTCGTCCTCATCTGTGGGGGGTTCGTCGTCATTCGCCAGAATGGGAGATTCCAGCTCTGTCTGCGCCGGGATAGCCAGAAAATCAGCGATAGGACCATCAGGGGGTTGTGACAGGTCTGATCTATCTCCTATTACGTCTCCGTCGTTTTCATTGGTCGCTACCTCTTCCTTCTCGGCGAGATCCTCATTGTTTTCGGGTTCTGCGGTAGGGTCAAGGAGGTTTGGGGTATCATCAAAATCTTTGGCCGGCGTAGAGGCTATCTGACCTTCTCTTTCGGCCTGATCATGGTCTGCATTCGCATCGAAAACGTCTCCCTGCACAGTAGAGGAACCAGTGGAAGTCCCTTGAGTCAATTCCTCCTCATCTTCATATTCGATTGTGTCTTCTTCGTCTACAATAGCCTCCACGGGCTTTTGGGTCAGTCGCTCTCCGGATGGAGTTGATACGGACGGAATGGGAGCTTCTTCACTAGTCTGTGTCGCTTCATTAATAGCTTCTTCTTCTTCGCGGCTCTCTTCCTCTTGAGATTCCTCGATGTCGTGCTTTTCTTTATGATCCTCATCCCCTTGGCTTTCCTTAGTCTCGGAGTAAGCTTCTGTGTCATCAGTCTCTTTACCGGCACTATCAACAAACTTGTTTGGTGGCGCGAAATCCTGCGTTGCAGTTGTTGCATCTTTAGATGGCTGCCTCAAAGGCGGCGATTCGCTTGGGAGATTGTCTTCATCGTGGACGTTTTCAGACTCCACGATTTCCTCTTGTTCGGCGACTTCCGCCTCCGTGTCCCTGGTCACGTCGTCCTGCGGCAAAGCGTCTCCCGCCTCATGGCCTTGAACTCCGTCGAGCGCGGGCTGCTGAATCTCTTCGCCTACCTCAGACGACCGAAGCTGCGAGAGCCCCTTTCCCTCAACTATGGCGTTCAGCAAGAACTCGAAGCGATGTGAAAAACTAGCCTTTGCGGTTAGATGCATGTAAAGAGGCGGCACATTTTCAATGCCATCATAGTGCTGTAGATGATTGTAGACGTCAATGATTTGCAGCAGCGTTGTGGTTGAAGAATCTATAGTTGACTGCTGAATCGTTAGCAATTGAGATACGATCTTCACAGCAGGAGAAACTCACTTCACTTATATGAAGATCGAGGTCATTGATGTCAAGCATCAACTCCTCCTGTTCGCTTATGCTTTCTCCTAAGATCGACCTAAGTGCGCCAAACAAAGCCTTGATGCTATCACCAGCTACTTCTTCGCTTTGTAAGAAGTAAGTGTTGGTATGTTCATCATCCGAATCGATTGGGGGGAACAAAGAAATCTCATTGTCTTGGTATAAAACGATAACAGGGTGTACGTGAGCGGGTTCCCTCGATGTAGCCTCGTCTGCTTCGTGTCGATACTCTTCGGGTCGATCATCTTTAGCTTTTTGAAGGAGCGGGCTATCCTCTTTGGGGGAAACTCCTACTGCTTCCTGTTTTTCGGGCTGCTCTATCGCGGTTTCTAAGCCGTGCTGTAAGTTATCGCTAAAGACGTCCGTGGAATACTCATAGCCTGAAGTCTCTTGTCTATTAATATCATTTTCATCGCCTTGGTGAGGCTCGTTGGAGGAATCCCAATGGCTTTCGCCTTCACGCCTGCTAGCCTGCTCTTCATGTTCACGCTGAGGCTCTTGCGCAATATATTGATGTCTTTCATCTTCATGTTTGCTGGTCTCATCATAGTGTGGGACAAGCTCTTGCAAGCTTTCCTGCGTTACTGTCGTGGAGGTCCCAGGTGGGGAACTGCGTTCCTTTTGCGCAGCGGAAGGGCTTCCCGGAGCAATATCTGAGATTGCTTGGGTACTGGGCTGCTCAAGATAATCAGGATGTTGTCCGGTATCCGTGGAGATCAGGTCTTCTTTGTCAAGTACTCTTTGAGAAATAGTCGATAGGTTTTCCAGGTGGGCTTCTACGATAGTATCTTCGTCGCCAGGATAGAGTTCTGCGTCCCCAGCATCCTCTAGATCTTCATCATGTACAGATGATTGCCCAGCAATAGATCCTTCCACGTAATTGTCATCTGCCATCTCATCATCTCTACCTGCTTGCATGTCTTGTTCATTCGTAGACGCCATCTCTGTGAATACATTGACATCTTCACCCATGTATTCATCTTCTTCATATTGATAATTGTCGACCGTGAGGTCTAGGTCGATGTCAATGTCATCATCAGCTCCAAAACGACGATCCATCTCAGGCGTGAGCTCCATTGGATCTTCGGTAGCTGATGCTTCAAGATTCGAAGTAGTTTGCATCTGTAATGTGGTCATTGTGGTGGTTGGATGCTGCAGCGTCTCATTTCGAACATATTATTTATTGTTAGAATGTAGATGTCTTAGGGATGCGTAGATGGTTGTGAGCAAGGTAGAGCTTGATGAAGTCTAACTGATGCTTTGCCGCAGTCCTTGATTCATAATCTAAGTGATCGATCATCAAGACCTGGAGCTCAGGGTAGGGTGACGAGACTTCGAGGCAGTCAGTCACGCGTTGAAGAGGTGATATAGCAACAGGCGTGAGTCACAGATATTCTTGCGGAATCTATGAAGACCAGGCGCGTATGGTCGCGAAGTTGGTAATGTCATAGATGCTTTCGGCGGAGGATATGAAGGAGTCTTAGTCGGCTCTGGTAACGGCGTCCTCATCGTATCAATCACCAACGCTGGTCCATCTTAAGCAACAGACCACATCTCACCAGTATGTGTGTCCTCTGAATTGAGACAAAATACTCTTCCAGTGGCTTCAGGAACCGTAATAGTGGAATCTGGTCGATCCTACATCATAGGTCGTCGCTTTTGAACAGCAATGGTAAATCGTTGCACCAAGACAAATGGACTATGCCAGCACTGACTATTTCAGGTGGTTCTCGCAGCTTCGATCTGTACGAGAGGAGGCAAGGCAGTGCTCTCCCGGCAATTTCGTGAAGTTGCACGGTCAAGAATTGAAGGTCTTCTGGCATCGTTCCCAAAGCTCGCGGATTCAAGCACACAGCATACTACAGTTGAGCAAGACAACGTTCGCTATGTCTATCAGCCACTGGACGAGCTATATATGGTACTTATTACCAACCGGCAATCGAATATACTTCAAGACATCGACTCTTTACATCTCTTCGCCCAGGTCGTCACAAGTATATGTAAGAGCCTGGATGAAAGGGAAATCCTGCGAAATGCCTACGAATTACTGAGCGCGTTCGACGAGCTCGTTACCCTAGGCTATCGTGAAAATCTCTCATTGAGTCAAATCAAGACTTTTCTTGAGATGGAAAGTCATGAGGAGAGGATACAAGAGATTATCTCAAGGGTATGCTACCTTCTAGTACGTGTACTAGCATCATGCTGAAATAGTATACAGAATAAGGAGTTAGAAGCGACGGAGGAGCGTAAGAGAAAAGCCAAGCAGTTGGAGCTCCAGCGGAAAGAAATGGCTCGCAGTGGTCGCGCTGCAGTTGCTCGTGCACCGTCATACCCTACATACACTCCGCCACCTAGACCATCGCCCGCTGGCTACAGTGCGTATGATAGCTATGAGGCCGAGAAGAATAAGTCATTCAAGTCGGTGCACTTTTCTTCTTTCCTGTTATCAAGGGGACTAATGATAGCATAGAACTACTGCTCCTAAAGGAAAAGGTATGCAACTCGGCAAGAAATCGAAGACCACGGATATGTTTGAGCGAGTGCGAGGAGACTTAGGTGCTCAAGCCGAGGACTCCACGCCTTTGGTCTCAAATTCACAACCAGTCACTACAGAGAAAGCACCTTCTGCACGAGTCTCATCCTCAGCGGATCGTGATGCTATTCACGCAACCGTCGCCGAGAGCATATCCGCAAAGATATCCAGAGACGGGATCCTCAAGTCCTTTAACGTGAAAGGAGACTTGCAGTTACGTATCTCAGACCCATCCTTGACAAAGGTCAAACTTGATCTTGTTGCAAATCCCTCCTACAATGCTCAATTCAAGACGCACCCCAATGTGGATAAAGCACAATTCAACAGTTCCAAGGTAATTCAATTAAAGGACACTTCTAAGGGATTTCCTGCAAATAATTCTGTCGGCGTTCTACGATGGAGTGCCACTGCCCCAGCCGACACCGCTGGTGTCCTTCCAATCACATTTACCGTCTGGGTCAATAAAGGCTCAGACGACACGTACACAATCACCGTGGAATTTGAAATGACCGGGTCGGACACTTTACATGATGTGGTTGTAATCATTCCTTACAGTACCAGTGAGCCCGCAATATCGAGCTTCGATGCGCAGTACGAGGTATCGGGAGATAGCCTGGAATGGACCATCGGCACAGTGGATGAATCAAACGCGAGCGGAGCCTTTGAATTTGAGGCACAAGCCGAGGATGAAGCCGAATTCTTCCCAATGAGTGTGCGTTTCTCGAAGAGCAAGCCGTTCATGGACGTTGACGTGAGTCTTGACCTACACACAAACATTGTGCATAGCGCTAAACTAAATCCATCCAGGTCACCTCCGTCACATTAGTAGAGATGGATCAAGATGTCTCGTTTACAAAGGACGTCAAGTCTGTGGCAGACTCGTATTTGATTGACTAGGCTATGCAATACTCAAAAGTGCTATAGAAACGAATCAAGCGAAGCGTGAGGCATTAGATGTGCAAGGTAGAGTACCTAGCAAGGCTTTTTTGCAACTACGGCTTAGAGAGAACCTTAGATGAATATAATACCTAGAGAATACTACTAGCAATCGAGGGTTTTCGCGATTGATAAAGACTTGAGGACTCACTTAGTTGAGCCCAGCGTAGAAGCTGTATCCCAAGTTCTGCGTATTGGGTTGGCTGCCACACTACCTACACCCCCCAACCGGACAGCCCTGCAGGGCTGAGACCGAGAGACCCCTAAAGCTCGTTCCCTGCGAGATAAGATATGGGCCAAAGATACCCGGCTCTGGGGACCAATCCTGTCGCCTAGGCGAGTGACTCTACGGTATCTTTAGGGTGCTATCGAACCTTTCTAGCCAGTACCCAGGGCAGTAACCGATCTCCTTCTGTTTCAATCACAACGTACATATAGAACAGTTCTCTATTTTCCGACTCCTGATGAACATTACTCCTGCTGATCGACGAGGCGGAGTAGATCACTAGTGTTGGCAGGTGCTCCGTCAAGATGGCTGAGCCCCTGGCAGAGAAAGTGGTACAACCAGCTATTAATCCTGCACATGTGGCATACTGCCCCACTATGGATCTAGTTGCATTGGCAACAATAGATGAGCAGGTCCAAGTCTACCGGTTGAACGGACAGAAGGTATTTGGAATACTGAACAAGCAGACTCCTGCACAAGTAGATCAGATAAAGTGGAAGCCAAACGGTGTTACTGCTCTTGACCTGCTACGTACCATCCGATCTCGTGCTGATTCGATTTTATTGAAGGACAATCTCTTGCAACGGCATATAGCAATCATTCATTAACCTTGACAAATGCACAGACTGGCAAAGTCATTCACCAGTTCGACTGCTCTGCCTACTCAAAATCTCGAATCTGTTGCTTAGGCTGGGAAGTCAACTTTACAGACAGCAACAAAGTCAACTCACACATCAATAAATTCAAAGGTGAGCTGACATTGGACGATGTGATAAGTCAGAATCCTCAGGCGAAGGCTATGGACTCAGCGCCAGACCTACCACTTGACCTGGCGTTCCTAGATGTTGAAGCTTCTTTGCCCAAGCTGAGCGTATTGTCGTCTGGAGGAATTGAGTAGGTGCGAGCGCCAGGTATCTGACAGCTGCAAAGGCTGAAAAGGAGTAGGGATGATATATTCAGTACTCGAGCTTCACTTGATACCTTATTTCAGCCACTGACCACTAGCTCCACTGATTCAGCGGACATTCTCGTTGTGGGCTTCGAAGATGGCACGGTACATCTAAGTATCTACGACTCCTTCGAAATTGGCAATTTCGATCTACAACAAGCTTCACGGGGTGTCCACGGTTGCAAGCCACTTCTGCATAGCTCCCATCCATACTCAACAACACACTCATTGCTTGTGTCAAATCAGGCCGGCATGGAACAGGAGCTTCATGTTGTACCTCTTGACCTTCGACTGATTTCCAGTGCTGGCAGGTATTTATCATTGCTGGCTGCAAAGTCTACTCAGCTGCACAATG
The DNA here is from genome assembly GCA_000482085.2 of Cladonia metacorallifera KoLRI002260. Classification (NCBI taxonomy): domain Eukaryota; kingdom Fungi; phylum Ascomycota; class Lecanoromycetes; order Lecanorales; family Cladoniaceae; genus Cladonia; species Cladonia metacorallifera. The sequence goes on from KI911133.1 coordinate 40,397, forward strand.
TCTTGCGCTATATCAATCAAGTACAAAGACAGATGTACAGTGACTTCAAGGCTTCTCAAGACCTACCGCGTAGATTCATTGGGAATGTTGAAGAAGCTCTCATGGAACAGTCAGACTGTACATGGATGCAGGCCGCTTATCACCTTGTGGTCACGGGTAATTGTCATTCAGAAGTCAGAGAGTGGTTAGTGGATCAATTAGGGGAAAGGGTACGTCAGCATCTTCATGTAGCGCTGCTCACTACCTACTGATCCTGAGATGTGAAGGGACACAAGAGGTGGGAGAAGGCCACCACTACCGGCTATGAAAGTGTACGACGCTTGGCTCATGAAAATCTATTGCCCGCCTTGGAGAGACTCAGTGTGATCGTGAGCCGGCTCCGCGGCTTATCGAGATTTCCGGTATCGAATGTTACACTAGGACTCTCAACACAGGACTTGGACAACATACTTGACACTGTGAATTGCTTACAACTCGTAGGGCACCATATCCTCATCACTTCGGGCTTGGAGCTTCGTCAATTTTCCGCCTTTTCGACATGGCTTCGTCAGGAGATTGAAACTCAGTCAAGCGATGTGAGCACAACAGAAGCTGCTCAAAAGGACATGAACATAGATTATGGAAGTACTCTGGAGTATATTCAGGGGCCTATGACCCGAAGCCAGCTGGCTAGATTTTTTGACCTAGATTTGGGCGTTGACAAGGGCTCGCAGTGGGACCTGGCAGCCGAAGGGAGGTCCCTATTTGAGCTTTATAAGAAAGAACTCAAACTAGACGAAAGGGAGGAGCCCACTGGGAAAAGCCTTCCAGCCCTTGATGCGCTCATCAGACACCTTCATACACAATGCAGGGTAGTTTTCAACAACATTGCAGAAACTCAGAAAAGAAATGTCAGATTTGCTTATCCAACGTCTCTTGGACTTGGGACTCCTATATGCGCTGATATGAGGATGCTTGCTGAAGTAAGTGGCTATTATATTTGTCTTCACGTCTCCACCAGACTCACCAGAACAAAGCATTCCGGCGACGCCGGGGGCTACGCCGACCAGTTTGCCACCTACGTTGTAATGGGAATTGGACAAGGAGAACCTGAAGGTAATGTAAAATATATGATCACCTTATAAATGCGTGCTCACTCCACCCCCTAGTACGTGTCTACAGGATCGGTCTCAAAATAGAAAACGGCATGAGTACTTCTACAAGTGTTGAATCCGCCTCGGTACGACTGGCCGGTTTTGACATCAAAGATGTGAAATTCATTGACGATGATGAATTCGTTCTGGCGACGTCTGACGAAAGTAAGTCGTGCAACATTCTCTGGCTACATAAATTGACCATCGTCCAAAGGTTCGTCCAGGCTGTTTAGATTTCCGTACCGCAAGCGCTCAGATAGGTCTAAGACGCTGGCATACACAGTGATGGCTCATCAGGCTGGAGAATTTGCCAAAGGTACCGCAAAGCGAGCTAATATCATACCGAGCATCGACCTGGCGAACCCACAGCATCTCAGGACCTATACCTGGCTAGAGTTCCCACCAGGCGTCTCTTGGACTCCAGCAAGGATGGAGGTCAATGGCAGGAAAGGGAGACGAGTGTTATGCATCGTAGCGCAAGATAACTTCCATTACCGCGTGTATGATCTAGACAGCTCAACCGAGCCTCAGGAATTAGGTCCGGAAGAAAGTGACGAGCTCATGTCATGAGGAAAGACGCGGAGAGCATATACATCATTCCATGTTTCTCCTTAGCCGACAACCAAATTGAAGGCTTACAATGGTGGTACGAAAGTGCTCTGGGTTGGCTATGACACGCGCCATGAGGCGATGCTGTGGCTGGGGACCACTTGTTTGCCCATCGATATTTCGCGAGGCCGCAAAGACGTCTATCAAGTCTTTGCGATGACTTGTCTCACGGTGATTTGACTTGCAGTGCTGTTACACAGCGCTACAGATTGACAGGAATAGGTTGAGACGTAGGCAAATGCTACGTCCAAGCAGGGCTGACCCTAACAGCGGCTTCCGCTGCATGTGTTGACGGGAGTGTTCGGCATGACACAAAGCCTCGTCCAACATGATTTCACGCGAAAGCTAGCAGAATAAATTAATGCCCGAACACCATAATTTGTGTGAGATCATAATTAGTGGCGTAATTTTCCGTAGACGCGTTGCTGAGGTAGCGGTGTTTTATTGCACACATACGGACTACCGTAGAATAGTTCTATCAAAATCTCGCTTCCTGGGCGTCGACGCTCAATTACTCCCATGTAATCTCCAACCCTGACCACAGTATATATTTCGCTGTGTTCAACACCACTCATTTGAAAAAAGCTCTTCCCGAATTATATCCACACAGGCTGCGGTCCTACTTCCCACGCAAATCTCAAGTCGGCTGAAGTCTCGTGACAAGACTATTTCCTCTGTAGAATGGATGTGAATCAGGTGTTGGAGAATACGTTCTCGCCAGGTAAGTGCGAATGATAATCGCGTTATTACTTGGGGATACACGTCTTGAGCTTACACAATCTGTCTAGATGCGGCTGCACGTCAGAATGCGGAGCACCAACTGGCCCAGGCTGCTGAGGTCAACTTCGTAAGTACTCACCTCTGTGAAGCTACCAAATCGCATGCTGTGGAATATAGTCTCCCGGGTACTGACTGCGTGGAATAGTCCACATACCTCACAACACTCGCGCAAGAACTCGCCAACGAGAAAGCAAATGCCGGTGTCCGCCAGGCAGCCGGTATTGCTCTAAAAAATGCATTCACAGCCCGGGAGTATTCACGGCTACGTGAGATACAGATGCGATGGCTTCAGGGTGTTGATACAAGCGCTAAAGATTCTGTGAGACGATTGGCTTTGCAGACGTTGGCTTCAAAAGACACAAGAGCAGGCCAATCTGCTGCGCAGTTTATTGCTGCGATAGCAGCAATTGATATACCACGGAACCAATGGCCTGAGCTGATGCCAGCTTTGGTGGAAAATGTGGGTGAAGGTGAAGACCATCTGAAGCAAGCCTCTTTGCAGACCATCGGCTACATCTGCGAAGCGGAGGACCAAGATCTCCGGGACAGCCTTGTTCAACATTCCAATGCAATCCTTACGGCAGTAGTGCAGGGGGCGCGGAAAGAAGAGCCTAACAAAGACGTGCGGTTGGCTGCTATCAACTCACTTTCAGATTCGTTGGAGTTTGTGAGAACGAATTTCGACAATGAGGGAGAGCGAAATTATATTATGCAGGTCATATGTGAAGCTACCCAGTCTGGAGACTCCCGCATTGAAGCCAGTTCCTACGGCTGTTTGAATCGCATTATGGGACTCTACTACGACAAGATGAAGTTCTATATGGAGAAGGCTCTCTTCGGGCTAACGATCATGGGCATGAAGAACCCAGAGGAAGACGTTGCTAAGCTTGCTATTGAATTTTGGTGCACGGTATGCGAAGAAGAGATTGCCATCGAAGATGACAATGCCATGGCTCAAGCAGAAGGAACAGAGATGAGGCCATATTTCAACTTTGCGCGTGTAGCAGCCCGTGAAGTCTTACCTACACTTCTACAGCTCATGGCGCAGCAAGACGAAGATGCCGCAGACGAGGACTACAATATTTCAAGGGCAGCATATCAATGCTTGCAACTTTACGCCCAAACCATCGCTGGGGATATTGTGCAGACTGTGCTAGGCTTTGTAGAAATGAATATACGGCAAGCGGACTGGCATCTTAGAGATGCTGCTGTCTCTGCCTTCGGCGCGATCATGGAAGGACCGGATGAAAAGATGCTTCAGCCGTTGATCAAGCAAGGCCTTCCTGTACTTATAGGAATGATGGATGACCCTGTCGTACAGGTCAAAGACTCTGCTGCTTTCGCCCTGGGCCGGATATGCGAGAATGTATCCGAGGCCATCGATCCCGAGGAGCATCTACGACCTCTTATAGGAGCACTCTTCGGTGGTCTATCAAGCAGCCCTAAGATGGCAAGCTCTTGTTGTTGGTCTTTGATGAACCTTGCAGAGCGGTTTGCCGGTGAGCCCGGTTGTCAAGAGAATCCCATGTCGCCACACTTCCAAGAGAGTGTACAGCGCTTGCTTGCTGTAACCGAGGGGACTGATGCAGATAATCAGCTACGTATGGCCGCATATGAAGTTCTCAACGCCTTCGTGACAAACGCTGCGAATGACAGTCTACCTATTGTTGCCAAGCTGTCAGAAGTTATTCTTGAGCGCTTGGAGAAGACGTTACCAATGCAGCAGCAAATTGTTAGTGTTGAAGACCGAATCACTCTTGAAGAGATCCAGACCAGTCTTACAAGTGTTTTACTGGCCGTTGTACAACGCTTGGAGGGTGAGATTAAGCCTGCAGCGGATCGGATCATGAACGTGCTTATGCACATCTTGAGTTCGGTTGGGGGCAAATCAAGTGTTCCAGATACCGTTTTCGCTGTGGTCGGTGCCTTAGCAAATGCCTTGGAAGAGGACTTCGCCAAGTATATGGACTCCTTCCTACCCTTCTTGTACAATGCTCTGGGAAATCGCGAAGAGCCTGGCCTCTGTGCCATGGCAATTGGCCTTGTTAGCGATATAACACGCGCTCTGGGAGAGATGTCCCAACCCTACTGTGATCAGTTCATGAACTATCTCCTTACCAACTTGAGCGTGAGTATCAAAGGAACGGCGATCAAGACTTTCGCTAACCAATATCAGGACAAATCAATCAGCAACCAATTCAGACCTGCTATTCTTCAGACGTTCGGGGACATTGCGCAAGCCATAGGCCCGCACTTCGAGACGTATTTGACTGTCGTTGCCCAGGTCTTACAAACAGCAGCTAGCGTGACAATGGGAGAGAATGCGGCATTCGAAATGCTTGATTATATAATCTCATTGCGAGAAGGCATAATGGATGCATGGTCAGGTGCTATTCTTGCAATGAAGAGCAAACGTACGTGCTCCGTTACCCGACTAAGATGCGTGCTAATAGACTATAGCCCAAGCGTTGATACCATATGTCGAGTCAATCTTCACGATACTCAGCGTTGTCGCACAAGATCCGAATAGAAGCGAAGCTCTTCTCCGGTCAGCTATGGGCGTTATTGGGTGAGTCATCAGAAAATACGTCCGAATGTTTGACTAACCTCAATACAGGGATCTGGCAGACACGTTTCCCAACGGAGAATATGCTAATTACTATCGTGCTGATTGGATCACACAATTGATCAAGGATGTCAGGAGTAACCGAGACTTCCAACCACGTACCATTGAGACGGCTCGATGGGCCCGCGAGCAAGTTAAGCGACAATTGGCAGCACAAAATTCTCAAATGTCTTGACCGATTATAAACAACCAGCCATCACGCCGTCTTCCAGGGGTTCAGCACGACCAGCAATCGTAGAACCCAGGCCGCAGTTTGGCACGCGTCGAGCAGAGTAGAACGCCGAACGAACACGCTTATCGTGCTGCGATAACAGCCATGAAAGATCAGAGGCCATCCCAGCGTCCGATCAGGATGGCTCCCCCATTGCACCTTCAGCACAGCAAAGCACCATACGAGCACCATCACCAAAACCCCGACACCCACTATCACATTCAGATACCCCTTGCACGACACCACCACACCATCTGTGTATTAGCATCTCTAGACACCACCGAGCACGTTTTCAGCGATAAAGGCTTGGGAAAGAAGTCAAGACCAATATCTGCTGATGCTCCAACAAGTTTAAAGATCTTTACATGCCCGTCGAATTGCAAAGTCATGTATGCCCAATAAATCTTGTATCCAATTCATAATTCTAAACGAGTCTTATCGTCTTCGCACTCCCGCATAGATATTCCACGGTGGCCTTCTGAAAGAGATGGACTTCATGCAACAAGGGAGTTCAAGACCTGGCAGAGATTAGAATAAGCAGAATAAATGAAATAATTGAACCCTATCTTCGCACTCTAGTAGAGCCTCATACTAAGCAGTAGTCCGAGAATTGGTAATATACCTGCCCTGCTCTTCCTATTAAGTGCCTTTTTGCATTCTATAATAATGGAACTTCCTTTGACTTATTCGTAGCCGATCTTCCGCGTCTTGTACAACATCACAACAGGCTCCTTGCGCGTACGATACCTAGGACTCATCTGAAAGACAGACCACCCTTTAGCCATCTTAGGAACATCACAACCTCAATTCCTGATTAGAATGACGGAAAGAGGACCCCAGATCACCCTCTCAGGCGGGGGTTTGAAGAAGTATCCCGGTAAGCTAACCTTGTGATACATAGAAGAACCATCGTACCAACAAAGAGCAGCAAAATTACACGCACAGAATGCAGCTTCTCATCTGGGTGTCTCGGAGGGTCTGATCTTTCTACCTGGTAGGGGCCTTGAATCGCCGAAGCCATGGTAACGTTGACTAAGTCCTCTATTTCTGGCTCCGGTTCTCTAGGCCAACATAGACTCTACATTGAAGACTCTGATATGTTCTACCCCTTTCGCCAAAGACGGTGAGTGGTAAATCTTAACATTATTTGATATCTGTACTTGCGGTATCTCCTATACTGCATACCAAAACGCCGTTTGAGAAATGTTATTTCGTCGAGTCATTGGGGTGAAAAACAAGGACAATGGCCTGATAGATCTTGACTCTTGTCACCTTAGCGTGATATAAGTCTCTGTATGGAGAATTGCTGAAAGGCGGGCTTGAGTAACTTCTGTCCCAATGGCTATTCGCGAAACATCTCTGGACACGCTGGCTGATATGAACTAGCTATTTCTACTATTTAAGTGGCGTCAACGAAGAAGACTGCTATTTAACCTTTGATATCGAAAGGCATCACTCCACTCTATATATACCGCCCATCACGGTAGAAGGCGTAAGTGCCTTCGTAAGCAATGCTATCGATAACAGTGGATTAAAGATTCGTTGTATCTAGGTTGTTTGGTTTGGGAAAGGACCAACCATTAAAGAGGCCGAAGAAAGGTCAGTACAGGTCTATCACATGGTACTATTAGCAGGCTAATCTATTGATCTAGATATGACTTCGATGAGGTGATGCTAACATCGTCCATGCCCGACGAGATTGAACACTGGCTTCGAGTGAATCCTCACAAGAAGGTATATATATTACGTGAAAGCCAGTCTTTGCGTCAAATCATCCACTCTTCCCTAGAACCAAAGTATGACAAGACGTCATTGATGCCTGCGCTTGATGCTTCTCGTGTGATTAAAGACCACGATGAGCTCGTTGCTATCAAGCGAGCAATAAAGATATCATCAATCGGCCATCGTACTATCATGCACCACATTACCTCTTTGAAGACCGAGGCCGAAGTCCATGCCCTCTATCTGGATGTTTGTATCGCCCACGGCTCGCAGATTCAGTCTTATCCACCCATAATAGCATCTGGCACGAATGCCTCGTCACTCCACTACTTTGACGCCAATGATACTCTTGAAGGCAAAAGCTTGCTCTGTATGGACGCGGGGGCCGAATGGGAATGCTATTCTAGTGATATTACCCGCACCTTCCCACTCACGGCAAAGGGTTGGCCGAGTAAGGAGACAGCAGAGATCTACGCACTTGTAGAAGAAATGCAGGAGAGATGCATAGCTATGCTCGGTCCTGGTGTTCGCTATCTGGATGCCTTCATCTTGGCCGATAAGATTGCAATAGAAGGTCTGATGCGGATGGGCATCTTTAGGAAGACCGATGTTGAAGAGGTGCTGAGTTCTGGAGCTACCAAAGCCTTCTTTCCACATGGCTTGGGTCATCATATGGGCTTGGACGTGCATGACGTGAGTGCAAAGCCGATCCTGAGCATGACTCAAAGCGACGACTCGAGCACAAGAGGAAAACCATTGGATAGTATGGCAGACATGCGCTTGAAACTTGATCCATGTACGTCAGATGCAGCGCTCTTAGAGCCAGGCATGGTAATCACGGTGGAACCCGGGATTTGTGCGTTTAGCCCAGACAGATTTGTACACAAGACTACTGATACATTGCATAGATTTCAATCGTTATGCTCTCACCAAGCTATATTTGCCAAATCCGAAAATCTCGAAGTACATTGATCAAGAGAAACTGCAAAGATACATGCATGTGGGGGGAGTGAGGATCGAGGACGACATCTTGATCACGAAAGATGGGTACGAGAATTTGACAATGACGCCGAAAGGCAAAGAAATGCTGGATATCATTCGAGATGGAGCAAAATGCAAGCATTCAGAGAAGTGTCGCTTGGGATTAGACAGCCAGTGAGGATTTTAAACGGGTTCAATTGGTCCCTTGCTCCAAGTGTTTAATCATCCCCAAAATCCCCTCGACCACGACCGCATGATCTTCATGCTGTTTCAAACCACTCACCACAACTACTCCCACAATGCCCTCTACTCCCCTCACTCTTACCGGAACCCCTCCCCCATGAATTGCATACTGGCCTGCCTTTTCACCCAGCATATACTTATCGGCGAAGATTTTCTCTTTGTTCTCTACAACGTTTTGTGCTTTGTGTTTTGGTTCGAATTTCTGACTCATGTACCAACTGGAGCATCCCCATCTTAGAACGGTGGCTCTTTTTCGTGCGACCCAAATATCATTATCTGGCGAGGTGCCAGGACGTGTGCAAGCATGGAAGAGAAGCTGATTAGAATTGGCAAGGGTGATATTAATCACACAAGGAGAGGAAGAGAACGAGCGAAGGCGCGTGTAGAGGTAAGTCCCTAAGGTGTAGGCTGTGTCTGCTGTAAAGGTTGGAAAAACAAGGGAAGATTCTTGGGTCAGAATAGCCTCAAGCTACTATAGTCAGCGAATGCATGTAAAGGATCCAGAGGACGGACTAACATCTGTCGGTGCCTCGTCTAGTGCCCTTGCCATATCTCATGAACGACAATGTCAGGCACGAAACTTGAACAATTGGGTACAAGGTGGGTAGCTCATGCTAGAATGGGCCAAAATTGCGGAGTGACAAACGTCATTCCACAACCTATCCTAGCTCTAGTCATTCTCGCCGCGACCTTTTTCTATGATGCTAGTATACCGGCATCTTTCCGTGCTGCACCAGAACACAGAGACGGATACTGACAACATCATCAAAGATGGATTTCCATGTCCAATCCGAGGTCGAAGAAGTGGAATGGCATGTCGGTGAAGGCTAGAATAGCCTAGGGCATTTGGCCCCTCCGCAAAAGTCAACTATCCCCTCATGCGTACGTGCGACACTTGAGACCTACACCTCACTGCTAAAAGCAGACTCAGGCAGATTGTCAAGCTCCTCAGAGTCAGGAGTCTATTTGTTTCTTCAGAGGCCACTTGATATGGATCCCGAATCAGAGCTTGCGGACTTCTCAACGACTACTCACCAGCACCACACCTGGGCGCGGACTTTCTTCTCATATCCAGAGCGCTACATCCAGCCCCGAACAACAGAAGAATTAGCGAAAGTCATCAAGCTTGCCCGAAGATGTCGACGGAGAATCGTTGTCGTAGGCTGCGGCCACTCCCCTTCCGATCTTACCTGCACATCATCGTGGCTTGTGAACCTCGATCACCTCGAACAGATTCTAGATATAAATAAGAGCACAAAGATGGTGGTGATGCAAGCAGGTATTCGACTGCGCGACTTGGGCATCCAGCTGAAGGAACACGGCCTTGCTATGCCCAATTTGGGTAGCATTGATCATCAGTCAATAGCTGGCGCAATAGGAACAGCTACACATGGAAGCTCTACGAAGCATGGTATCCTATCTCAATCTGTGAAGGCCTTGAAGATCATGCTTGCAAATGGACGGACAGTATCTTGCTCGGCTGAGCAGAATCCCGACCTCTTCCGTGCTGCTCTGGTGAGCTTGGGAGCGCTGGGTATCATCACAGAAGTCACCTTCCAGACCGTCCCGGCATTTGATATCGAATGGCGTCAAAGCCTACATCCTTTGGGAGACATCATAACAGACTGGGACAGGGATCTATGGACACAAACGGAGTTCACTCGCGTTTGGTGGCTGCCTTACATGAAACGATGTATAAAATGGAGAGCAGAAAAGACGACCAAACCCCATCGTGCTCCGCAGGGAAACTGGTGGGGCGGACGCATCGGATTCCACACCTACCACATCCTACTCTACTGTGCTCAATGGGTCCCAAGCATCATCCCATACCTAGAAAAATTCGTCATCAACGTCCAATACGCCTTCAAAGACGGGGCCGGCAGCGTCGCGGTCGAAGAAGGCCGAACCGGTCTCCTAATGAACTGTCTGTACTCCCAATTCGTCAACGAATGGGCCATTCCGCTTTCACGAGGCCCCGAAGCAATCAACCGCCTCTCAGCCTGGCTCAACGGCGACGAGCAAGCAGCAAATATCCCCTTCAGCTCCAAGAACCTTTACGTCCACGCACCCATCGAAGTCCGCGTCTGCGACACCTCATCCACCCAACCACGCCCCTACCTCGATAACACGACGCCGGACGGCCCCACTCTCTACTTAAATGCTACGCTCTACCGCCCCTACAACCGCGATCCTCCGTGCCGAGAACGCTACTACGAAGCCTTCGAATACCTGATGAAAGAGCTAGGCGGACGACCGCATTGGGCGAAAAACTTCAGCACGGTTACTAGAGAGGATATACGAAATATGTATCCCGAGCTTGGCGAGTGGTTGCGCATTAGGAACGAAGTTGATCCGGAGGGGATGTTTGTGGGCGACTGGCATAGACGGTTGTTACTAGATGAAGAGATGAATTTGCAGTTGGAGGAGAGGAAGGTGAAGACAAAGGCTGCTTGGGGAGGAGGGGTTGAGTGGTTTGGACAGGTGAAAGGGTGGCAGATGAGTCCGCTTGGGAGCGAGGAGAGCTTTGAGATGATGCATGGGGTGGAGGGTGAGAAGAGCGTTGTTTTTGATCAGGATGGGAATGAGGAGGATGAGCTATGATATATGCATGTGGTGATTTTGAGTCAGGTGCCTTACATAGGATGTAACGTTAATCCTCGTACAGAAAGAAATCCATCCATCTTAGCGCCGTTTAGACACATCTCCATGGACCATTCCCATAACTTGAACCAATACCACCGCGCACATCCAAATTCATCATATCATCATCAGTCATCGCTGCCCAACCCCATCCAGACCACCCTCCCTCGTTATTCCCGAACCCGCCAAGTCCTTGTTTCGTCGCCATCCACAATGACTCACACCACCCAAGTTCCGAAATCGGCTAATTCCCATCAATGAATCACGAGATATCCACACCACACACCACTCGCCACACGCACCACGCAACACGCACGCACACTATATCCCTGCTATAATCACCCAACCCTTGGGTTAGGTACCTACTAATGGTAGGAAGCATCTGACTCATTAGTGATGGGTCATTATAATGACCCATTCCCATATCAACCCAATACGAAAGGGTATAAAAACCGCCCTCCTCCCACAGCGACCTTCCTTTTCTCGATCCCTTGCATCGTGCATAAAAACGCAAATCGATCGTCCATTCCTTACCTTCCCTTATGACTAATTTTTCACACAACATAACTTCCACAAAACATGAGCAGACACAACCGCCGCCGCACGCGACATCCCCCCTCTCACAACCATAAACCCTCCCCCTGCTCTCCTCCCCATCCAGATCTCCAATCCCATCAATATGAAGCATTCGCATCCCTACCATCTTTCTCCCCAATACCTCCAGAAACCAAGATCCCAGTTCCTCGCCACCCCTCCCGCCGCAGCAATAATGATATCAGTGCCAGGCATTGGCATAACCGGTACTTGGCATGGCAAGTGAGGGAGAAGAAGCAGAGGGAGGAGAGGGAGAGGTTAAGAGAGGAGGAGAGGCGTATTTTTGGGGGCGAGGAGGGGGATGAGTGTGGTGATGGGGATGGGGATGGGGGGTTGGCGAGGAGGATGTTGGAGTTTTTTGGGGGGTTGGATTTTTTGGAGAGCTGAGGTGAGGGGAAGTTGTTGATGGGGAAGGGAATATACTCCACTCTTGTCTGGTTGCATGAGGAGACATAATGGAGTGTTCGGTTGCACGAGGAGACATAAAGAGAGAGCATCATGGCACTTATCATCGAGGATAATGAAAGAAGAACCTTGCAAATCGACATTTCCGGCCAGAGGCGGTGGATGAAAGAGGAACGACTTGCAGCAATGAAGGCGACTCCGCTGCTGCTGGGCTGAGTGGTAGGATAGGAGCGCTGGATTGGTCCTTGAACCCTCGGTCTTCGAATCTGGTGGTGTGCACCGGCGAAGGGATTGGATAAAATTGGTGATGGCGGTTGGTGCTCGCGATGGTCTTAACCATGGCTTGAGCTCGCTGCAGATGGGTTTGACTGAAGAAAAGACGTGCAACGGGAGATGTTGGTTAGTAACGGTTCAGAGCGTAGATAGGCTGTCAATGATGCTCTTAACGATTCCGATGATTCCGATGTGCAATATCCCTGCTTGTGCTATTGGCGCGCCGTCGCGCTCCCACGTCTCAACTATCCGAACTCTTCAAACCCCCACTGCCAATAATCTCTTGCTGTTCATTCCAAACATTGAAATTAAAATTGACATACTCATAGGCGTCGAGAAATCTTCCGACAACGGATAAGACCGCTGTCCATTGCGCCCATGTCATCAGCGGCCCAGGCCCAAGAGTCAGGCTCACAGGTCCCTCGGTGTAAATGAGTGCTGCTGCATCAATTATTTCAGTAGGGTCAGGATGCAGCGAACAATCGATTGCGGCGTCAGTGATCACCCTCAAAGTAATGATCTTACTAATAGCTGGGCCGTAGCTGGAAAATTTGACGACACCTTGCGAGAACTCCATATAGAAGGGATCCGGCGGCAGTCTTCTGGGTTGAATGGGCCTGATTTGACCTGATCCAAGAAGCTGATCGGACCCGAGGGCCATAATGGCGAAATCAAACTTCGGATAGCCATACTGAATAGCAAATGCCAGGAGTTTCTCCCGCACGAACGCCCAAATCGACCAATACATTGCGGCCTCTGGGGTCAACCTTAACCTCACCGAGCCTACAGTATAGGTCCTTGTGTTGAGCCCCATCCGCGCTTCAGGGCTGTGTAATTGGCAGTCGAAGAGCACCGCCCTAAAGACTGCCCATACATCAGCTATATTGACAATGGGTCCATAGCCAGAGTACCGGATTTCTGCGAGACTGTATTGTATGGAGGTGGGATCTGGCGGAAGCGGATTGTCTTTGAGTGAGGCTGCATGAAGAGTTTGATTAGGTAGGAGGGTGATATTTGACGATGGTAATTCTAAGAAGGTTAGATTGTCGTATAAAGAGGTAAGATTCGAAGATGGTAATGTCAAGGAGGTGAAATTTGGTAATAGTGAGAGGTCAGGTAGTTGAGCAGGTCCTAGAGTAGGAAGAGTCGCTGCAAGAGCGATTGCACAGAACCGTGAATATAAATAGGGGAGGAGGATTGTTTTGAATGTACCCATGATAGCAAGAAGGTGCGTCTGGCAACTCCAGAGCAAGATTGGAAGCACATTGCACTTATGAAGGTAGTCCTCGCATATCGCAACTTCCCTGTCTGTGCGCACCTGTCAACTCGGACGCGCCATTTTAGAACTAGTATCCATTCTCATGAATGAGCGAGCTACTTCATCGTATTGTTAACTCTTAGAACTTTCAAGTAGGCGACACGGTCTTGAATGAAACCAGGAATGCATGGGGACTTGATGACTGAGTGACCCCCAAACTCTGTGGAACCCTCTGGTGTTTCCCATGTACTATCCCGTATATTTTAAGAATCAAATTGTACACCTTGGGGCCATCTTTGAGGATGTTGTGTCTGTCAAATGACCGCGCCTGTGGTATGAGTCCGGTAAAGAAGCAAGGAAGTTCAATGGCGGAGAAAATTGCGGACACGGGATAGGGCTGAATGACGCTAGTCTCGAGTAAGGTGGATGCGAATCTGTCCTGAATAAATTATTACATGTGATCGTGAGAATCACGACAACTTTCTAGAGTCCCAAGCAATCTCCTATCAGTTCAGGCAGACTCTTTCCCCATGTTCTTTAGTTGCCTCACGCCATTTTGACAGCATTCTACGCCAGTCTGCCCTTGGGGCGCTTGAGTGAAGATGTCTACAGACTATAACTACGATGAGCAGGTACTTGATGCCAGCCTTTTCTTTTCTGCAGGACAGTAACCGTCAAGCAGGGCCAGTTCTTTCCCTACTTTATTCTCACTATATCCGCCCTCGTCACTCTACCCCTTTCCTATACCCTCCTCCGCCCGAACAAAGGTCAGCCCCTGTACTGCCTTTCAGAATGGATCCTAAGGCCAACAGACGCTAATGGTGGAACAGACATAGAGGATACTGCCCCTCGGATAAAGTCAGCTTTCAAGCCTCTAGACGATGCTCTCATTCAGGGACAGAAGCGGAAACAGTGGAGGCGAGAAAGAAGGCTTAAGAGAATACTCACAGTGGCAGCTGGTTGGCTGACTATCGCGCTGATGATATATCTGATCACGGTAACGAAAACAACGGCGCCGAAGATATGGGACCCGTATAGCATCTTAGAGATTTCAAGGGTAGGGTTTACAGTACTTTGCTGGCTTTCTTTCACTAACTGTTTTAGTCTTCGACCGAGCAACAGATCAAGAAGAGATATCGGGATCTGTCGCGCATTTATCATCCAGATAAGGCTATAGTAGATGAGTCCAAGAATCAGACCGCAGAGGACATCAATGATTATTGGGTTGAAGTGACGAAAGCATTCAAAACTTTGACGGACGAAGAGATCCGCAACAACTACATACAGTATGGTCATCCGGATGGGAAGCAGAGCTTTAGCATCGGAATCGCCTTGCCGAAATTTATTGTCACAGATGGAAATGGCAAATACGTACTTCTCGTTTATGGTCTTCTGCTGGGGGTCTTACTTCCATACGTGGTCGGCAAATGGTGGTATGGGACACAAAAGTTGACGAAAGAGAAGGTTTTGCTTGCAAGTGCTTCTAATTTATTTAGAGAGTATAAAGAAGATATGAAGGACGGAGACGTTGTCAATGCTTTGAGTTCTGGAGAGGAGTACAAGGATGTTTTTGGTGCCAATAAAATGGACTCGGGGCTGGGGAAGATTGAAAAGAGCATTGTTCAGGAAGAAGAGGCTGGACCTATTGTGACGCAGAAGGATCACCAGAAATTGGAGAGCTATGAAGGTGCCCGAAGAAAAGCTGCCGCACTTATTTGGGCATACCTTGGGCGAATTCGCTTAGATGGGGCTTCCTTGGACGATGGTCTGTCCTCCATGTCCTGCTTTATTGCAATTATCTTCCTGACGATTCTGCAGAAAAGTTTGAAACTGCCCCGCTTGCGCTGAGGTTGAATGAATCATTTATAGCAATCGCCCTCGCCTATGGCAACATTCCCCAACTCCTTTCAGCCTACCGAATATCGCAACACCTCATCCAAGCTGTTCCTCCAAACGCATCTCCTTTACTACAACTTCCACATATTACACCTCAAATAGCCAAAGCTATAGAAGGACAAAGCTCGAGAAAGCATCTCAGCGTACAGGAATTCATGGCAATGCCAGAATACAGGCGACGGAAGCTTGCTACTGATCAACCAGGAGTTCTATCGCCAGGCCAGTACAACGATGCCGTCGCTGTAGCTCGCCAACTGCCCCTTCTCAATGTCGAAAAAGTCTTCTTCAAAGTCATGGGTGAGCGCTTTATCACGACCGGCTCCCTCGTCCAATTTGTTGTCAAAGCCCGCGTGATTCCCCCAGGCTCAGCCAACGTCCCCGAAGTCAACGAACTAGACCTCGAAGACATCGACCCCGACGAAGGCGATCTCGACGCTATCCTTGGTAGGAAGGCACCTCAAAACGCAAAAGCCAAGGTCCTAGAAGGCGAAGCATCCACATCAACAGACGTCGAAAAACCTCTCCAACCTCCCCTCGCATACGCTCCCTACTTTCCCCGCGACCACTCCCCCCGCTGGCACGTCTTCCTCTCAGACAGCAAACTCAACAAAGTCGCCGTCCCACCCTTCACCATGACCACATTTAACAAACCCCTCCTCGACGACAACGGCAATCCAACCTTCAACATGCAAACCTTCAAAATGCAATTCCAAGCCCCCCCACAAGCAGGCAGCTACCCTTTCGTCATGCACCTCATATGCGACAGCTACATCGGCATGGACAGTAAGCGCGAAGTCGTCCTCAAAGTCGAAGACAGCGCCAAAGCCATCTCCATGGATAATGAGGAGGATGAAATCAGCGAGCCGGACGAAGGTACGTTACTCCTTCCCCCCACCCCCCCTTCACCTTCCCCCACCCCATCCATTCCCAACCCCAGCTAACACCCCCTAGACTCCTTAGCCGGCCAAATGCACGCCCTCAAAACCGGCGGCGTCGCCTCCCTCGCCTCCCCCCCCAAACGCCCGCGCCCCCGCACTCGCCCCTCCAAGCTCGCCGATTCCAGCGATGACGACGAGAGCGATACCGATGGCGAAGCGGAGGATACGAGTGAGACGGATACGGATACGGATAGTGAGGAGGAGAGGGTGAAGGGGAAGGGGAAGGGGAAGGGGAAGGGTAAGAAATAGAGAATGAGTCATTTATTTCCCACTGTTGGAGGGATTGAGGAGAGGAGATTGGTGTTTTGTTCGCATTGCATTGCGCCGGCGTCGGCTCATAAAGTTGAGATATGTGACTGTGAGGGATAGTATGCATGGTGGTAGAAGTCTGTTTCATTCTCATCTGCTGAGCGGGACTGGACCAACCTCTCATGCATGGATGGTGATGTGTGATGTGTAGGCTGTATTATACGTACTGCTGCTGCATGCTCGGTGCTTCCTTCGTATAAATGGAAATATTGCATTCATCATATCGTGCTTCATCTGTATGAATGGAATATTGCATCTATTATATTATATCATTCAGAAGACCGGTTTAAAGTACAAGAAACAATAGTCCGATGCGGAGAGCGAAGTTAAACCGCAAGCCGGCGAACTTGTCTACTGCGTCACGACAACGGAATGCATGCATGCATGTAGTTCCTATTCAGGAAGATTCATTCATTGCATCGTCAAGCTAGCTAAGACTACCGAAGGATGCCCGCCCTTCCAAAATCCTGATCCTGATCCTATGCTAAGCTTGCCAACGGCAGCTTGTTTGTCCCATAACCACCCTCTTAGGAGAGACCGAAATAGCAGTCGTGAAATTCGTCATATCATCAAATCGTTCTTTCCCCCACATACTCGAAATTAGATTGCCAGCTGTCGCTTGGAAGATGGTGTAAATCTAGCCTCCGCGGTCCTTTTTTACCGATGTATGATGTAAATATGCTGGTCCTCTAATCATAATGATATCCATGTCCGCAAAAGGAAAGAAAAGAAAATGAGAAAGGCAAGGGACATGATCAAAATCTAATGTCTTCCGGGCGACAAGAGAGACTCCGTGTGGCAGATGATCAGCACCGCACGGAGGATAAGGTAGTACCAATCGAAATGATAGGCACATTTGGTGTATGATGCTCGATCTCGGGAAATCCTTCGCTTTCCATCAAGCTTCTAGCCCGATTGACACGAAGATTGTTTTGATTATGTCATGGAGCGGAGGAAGGTTGGAGTGCGAGTGGCTTAGACGTAAAACATGGTGTTTTCCAGTCTGTTGCGAAGTTAGCAGCTTGTGAATGGAGAAATCCGCCTGGAAAATTACCTAGTATGCACACCCTTGGTCCAAGGCGCGAGATTGGGATTGAATACCTCTCCACGAGGGTGGAAGCCGGAAACATACTTGTGGAGGTAACAGCGACCTCGCTCGCAGAGGATATCGGCGTAGTACGCTGGAGGGCAAATGGACACGGCTCTCGTCGCTCTGCCCCAGAGATAACACAAGTTGTGGGTAATTCCCTGCAGCTCGTTCGCACCCAGCTTCATCTCGTCAAGGATTACCACGTAGTGTGCGGGTTTTGCCTTGCATTATAGTTAGCTTTCGTCTTCGCTGAGGACGCTACCACCTACAGTTCCTTGTAGAGCGGTGTGAGCCTGTAGGAAGAAGTCATAGCCCTTCTCCATTGTGACCCCTCGATCCACAACTGTACCATTAGGTGGGTTCCCTTTCACCCTGCTTATCATATCCGCGTACTTGTCCTCGGTAGGGTAGAATCGGGTGTGATGTCGCTTTCCAACGACGATGATGTTAATCTTCGGAAGAGCTACTTTGTATTTACGATAGATCGTTGTGCATGCTTCGCGGATCTGCGATAGCTCCTCCTCAAGGACTTTCTGGTATTGACCCTCAGAGACACCTGAAACAACCCTGTCAATAAAGTTGCTCGAGTCATTGGCTAATTCACAGAACCTTACCGTCGCGATAAATCAGAAGTTTCCGTGGACACATGTTCTTATTCTGTTTAATCCACCACTCCAACCGCTCCTCCATCATCTCCTGTAGAGCGGAGACCATCTCCTTCTTACTCTCTTGGCAACGTATACTTCCAGGCCATTGTGCGTATTGCGTATTCACACTGGATACGACAGCTGCAATGCTGGGTGTCTCTACCATACTGCCGGGTGCCGGATGAGTGACATCGATACCAACTATCATAGTATCTCCATCCCTTAAAAACCCTAGTTTGTCCTGTGGTAGTAGCTGATTCGCTCCGCCGTTCTTCAAATTGAATTTCAATGTAAGATTAGCAAAGTATTGTATCCCTCGCGGTCCTTTTGCAACTTCCTTTTGGACCTTCTCGCTGACAGCGCAGACCGTGTGAATGCCGAATTTAACATCCGCCAAAGATTTGACCTGATTGTAAGTAACTGGACCTTTGGCAGGTAGGATGACGAGAAGGAAAAAGACGTTTGCCTTCTTGATGTTCTCCAGCACGGCGTCGATCTTTTTTTCGTTGCCAGCATCGTTGCCTCTTTCGAGGTAAGCGGTGAACCCTTGTTGTCCTGGAGAGCCAACAGGGTCTGCTTGACCTAATCCAGCGGCTCTAAGAGCCTGCTTGAATATGTCAATGCCAGCTTTTCCCAACTCCGCAGCAGGAGAGAGTCGCAAGAAGGACCATCTGATGATGGGCTTGGGGACAGAGAATTGCTTCCCTCTCATGTTCCAAGCCGCTTGCTCGGTCTGCACCGTAGAGCCTTTGTACTGCAAAATCGGCGTGGGGAGGACTCGCCCCAAAACTACCAACATATTCGTGTCGACTTTCAAGCCAAAGGCGGACTAAAAGGTGTTCAACATACACCGTAGATGTCTCTTTGCGAGGTTAGGAAACTTACAAGAGCTGCAGTCCCGTTGCCTCGAATACCAACAACCAGCTGACCGTCACCGACGATTCGCCTCGCATTTTCAGCTGGTGGTCTTGCAGCCACGTTTAAAATGTTCGTCGTTTGCCTCTCACTCAATTTCCCACGATACGGCTGACCCGGCATTACTGTGCAAAGTTCCGGTGGGATCCAGACGGGTCTATCTGCCGTGCCTATCGAGTAAACTTTGTCAGATAGTGATGATCTCTTCTGGTAAATCGCTGGAAACTTACCACAATTGAGTACCGACATTGTTGGGTGTTCGAGCGTGTATTGGTATTCTTTAGGTTGTAGTGTTAGCTAGACAACGACAACACCGAATATAAACTTACTCTTTAAAAAGTACTGTTCTACGCTAATCGGACTGTCCTTGGGGAACTCCGAGCAATCGAACTTGATCTGCCTTGCATTTCCAAATGCACCCTCGGCATTTCCAAATTTTTTCATCTTGCCTGTCTTCTCATCACGTCTCTCCCCTCGTTTCTGTGAAAACCCTTGAACTGTCTTGACTTTCTCTACGATCTGTTTGTTCTTATCTCTGAGGTACCGGGTCTTGACACGGAGCCTCTGAATGAATCTTTCTGTCTCCCAATTTGGCGTTCCACCACTGAAATCCATTATGAGCTGATACATGTTGTAAGCTGGGTAGAATGGAGAGGTCTGAGCATTTAGGTTTAGTAGGATCCGGGCTGTTGCGGTCCTCACACTCGAGTAATATCCTCTCACGGCGATAAGACCTCCAGTGAGATCTAGTTTCTTCTGCTCAGCTGCTGGGTATCTGTAGAATTTGTTCTGACCGCTCTGGAAAACCTGCGGCTCAAAGTTTGGTGTCCTTGCGACGATAATATTCAAAGCTTGGACTGCATCAGCCTTACCAGCGAAGTCACTAGGATCAGTCGTAGTCGATGCTAGGTATCGAAGTAACTCTTGAGTTGGAACCGTCCCAGCTTCGGTTATCGTGAAGCTGTACCTGGTTGCATTTGGGGGAGCTACCTTGTCTTCCACATCACGGTAGATGAAGTTAAAGACTTTCGACTTTGTTGGTCCAAGCTTGAGTGGCGTGGAAGTGAGAACGGTGTTGGCATAATCTGTGGCAAGCCCGGGGTGCAAATTGCGGAATTCTGGCTCCTCAAACAGAATTGCAAAAGCTTGACGTTGTTTACGTCCTGCCTTGGGCTCCTCTTGCTCCATCCCATCTTCATTGCGCTTCTTTCGCTCAGCCTTGATGGCGACGGTATACTTGTAGATCAATTTGTTGGGATTGATCTCCATAGCGAAGTAATTTGTTCGCAAATGGATGATTGTGCCATCTGTGCCATAGCCAGGTCGTAAAGGAAGTGGGGGGGAGTCTTTTAGCGAAAGGGTGTCGAGTGATAGCTCCTTGTTGCTTGCCACAACTGCATTCTCCTTGTCGTGTACCTTCTTTGATGGGGTTCTTTCTCCTCCAGGGGGGCTAAGAACAAGAGGACGGTCAGTGTATACACCGTGAAAGGAGGGCATACGAGAACTCACGCGTAAATTGGAGGGCCTTTCGTGTAATCGTCGTCACCTAAGATTTCCGGTGGACCCCCTCCTCGACCACCACGTTGCCCACTTTGATCACCCCGTTGCCCTCCTTGATCACCATGTTGTCCTCCTCCATCACGCTGCCCTCCTCTACCGCCGCCGCCCCCTCCTCTACCGCCGCCGAACCCACGATCCCCGCTGCCACCACGGCCCTGCCCTTTGGGCGTACCGCGACCGCGACCACGGTCTGACATTGTGAGTAGAAGTACCCGGCTACCAGAGCCAAGTGTTACGGTGACTGGAGATTTAGAGGTGCTCGAGAGCCAGGAAGTGTTCGGAAGCTTTGTACCTAAGGTGCAACGGGTCAGCTACTTAGGCATTTCAATGAGGCACACGTGATGTAAAGCAGGACTTTGCAAGATACGTGGAGGGCAGGAAGAGCTTCAGCGTTTTGGAGGATCCACGCAGAGACAGCGGTAACCTCGTAGGTGAACTTACTGCAAAGATTGTTGAAAGCTTGTGCGTGATGCTAGGCGATAATGAAAGCGGTTATTAATGTTGTGATACTGAATCAAGCTGACCTGTCAGCTATGACTGAGGTTGTAGTAAGGATAAGCTCTGGAGCTCAATGTAACAAGTTTGGAGAGATGTTGAAGTTGAGAGGAAAGAAAGTAGAGTTGGAAAGACGTTGAAGCTGAGGGGAAAGGAAGTAGAGATGGAAAGACGGAATGTGGGACAATAGCAGGCAGAAACTTAGCAATTACCTTACGTAGACAGTAGTACTGATGAAGCAATCTGCTAGGTTGTCAAGGCACGAACAATATCAAGCAAAATCGGAACTTGGGAACCCTGTCTTATTGAGGGACGAAGGTGATGTTGCACCGGAAAAGGTGGGGTGGATGATCCCTGCCGTCATTCACTGCGTAACGAGCAAGATAAAGAAGTGTTCGCCAATCGGGTCAATCAGGCGAAGTCTAGGTGTAGGGTTTGTGATTGATCTTTGGTAAGGTAACATCAACAAGGCTAGGTTCTTCTACATGACTCGTCACAGCAAACAGGGGATCGGATGGAGAGTTCGGAACAGCAAGGAGCATATATATGTATATATGTATATGAATGACGGCACATGTCACAAGGCAATGGATACCAATGAGATGAATGGAGTGGAGTACCAGCTTCGTTTGCTGTTCTTAGAACTACCTAGCCCTATGCACACCCAAGCCACGTCACTAGCCTGCTGACCGCTCGAGCCTCTCAGCCATGAGACACAAGAGTGGAGCATTAGATTATGCGTATAGAGGGGTCAGCTTTCACAGATAGTACCTATATGATTTTCTATCATATACTTGTACTTTAAAGGTATTGTTGGTAATGACTCATCAGGCGCCAGCTTTATCTGCACGAGCCTCATGGTATATCCTCCATTCTCCATTCTCTTACATATTCTGTCAAACTGGACACTTCCTCCCCTTTGTTACGTGCATTGTCTAGGGACTCCTCCTTACACTTGTTGCGGTCTGTTTCGTCATCTTGCCTCCTCAGACTACTGCAAGTGGAGCCACGAGTAAACGAGGTACTATGTATGGTTCATCAGTAAGGTAGTGAAGCAGTATTAAAATAAGTCGTCAACGTGCGGTACAAAATGGGCAGAACCGGTTGGGTTGTAATTCGCAGATTTTGGCCACAGTGAGCCGGGCCTACCGAATGGTGAATGAATGATCCAACCGTTTTACCAGCAGTAAATGATGCAGGCAGCGTTACCAGCAGCGAACAGACCCTGGTACTTCTTAGGCAGCAGTCACAGGGAACAAGTGAAGGAGAAGCCTAGCCAATAGGTAGTTTGTGAAGAGATGACCGAGCGCAGAATGACCTATTGCTCGGCGTATTAACCAATGGGACTTGGAGACCTCCTCGGACCGCAAATCCAATCCTAAACGCAGCTCAGCGCAAACGCAAGAGAATGATTTAGAATTCTGTTGAGCAAGCTGGACCATTCCAACTGAACTTTCCAGCGCTGGCAGTCGTAGCATTGCTTGGGAGCGCGGGAGCGACGGGCATAATTGCAGTTTGATCATTCGGAAGTTGAGCCCTTTGACATTGGGATTGGTCTGTTCTCCTCGGCAGCAATCAACAGAGGGGTATCCACAAGTATACGGGTACCATTTTTAACCATGGTGTGCGTTATGTCTCTTCCACCCATCCGATAGTCTGCCCATACTTCACTTTCTGCCCTTGTACAACATTCCATTGCCAACCGCCTTTCCTTGTTCCACCTTCCCATCCCTCGTCGAAGCTCTTACGGTGACCCTTCGGCGCTTCGAAAACTAAGACTATTGAACTTCCTAATTGGAAGCCACCCATCTCCTCGCCTTTGCGTAAAGCGTGACCTCCTAGTATCTTGCTTGCTTCTCCATAGGTTGCTTCAGCGAAGCCTGAATACGGCTCCCCGCGCTTAGCTGCCTCTTCAGCCGCTCTGTCAGCAGCGGTGTCGGTTGTTAAACTATTTGTTCGTAATTCACGGTCGAAATTGATCTTGATCGAGCCAACATTCGTAGCTCCCACAGGCGTGTAGCTGAAGAAACCCCATCGCCAACGGCCTAGTAAAACCACTCTCTCATTCAAAGTGAAGAGTCCCGGCAAGGTTCGTTGCAGATATGGCGATACACTGTAGAGCTCTCCCGCGAAATGGCGACGTTTCTCGACAACCCACGACGCTGGAGAGTGGAAACGATGGTAGTCTCCAGGCGCGAGGTAGAACACAATGTAGTAAAGGGCCGTTTCTGCTTTTGGCGTTGATGCAAACCATGACTGCTTGCTTCCGTCTCCTAGCGCAAGATCCGCGCGTACCTCACTTTCAGACGAATGCTTTGGCTGGGTGGAAGCATCCACAGGGGGAAATTCTGCTTGTGCGTGAGGTCCCGAGAAGAGATTTGGTAGGGAGTATGATATGCCGTTCACCCTGGCAAATTCTTCGTCTGCCTTGATAACATCCTCATCGCCGGTTTTGAGAGAGTCTTGCTGGGCATTTGGGACTTCGCCAGTTATTGTAGACTTTCCAGGCGGTTCTGTACCCAGCAGGGCTTCAAGACTATACGTCATGCCCTTTACTTGCTCTACCTCTCCGTTCTCGATCATCCCGTATTGCAAGACTCGACCATCAGCAGGGGATAGCAGAGCAGATGCGTTAGGATCTATCGGGCGGACTCCCGGCTTCAGGGTCCGGTAGAAGAAAGACGCAAGGTTCTTATACTGATGAAGATCGGGTTCGGAAATTTCAGAGAGACTAGGGCATCTTAATCATTTCCTGTCACTTCGTAGCTGCTGGTGTAACTCACTTTACCCCAAAAATCCAAGAGTACAGTTTAAAGCCCGGTACCCGGAGGTAGTAGGGTATTTCAAGTTCATTGAAACGTCCCCACAACCTTGATATTGCCTTCAGTGGTAGTGTTGACATGACTTGTACCTGCCTAACCAACCAGTGAGCTTAAGTCTTAACTTGAGATGCGGTCTTGTCTACCAAGGACCACTTGGACGTATGCGTCTTCGCTTCCTGGGCCTATCTTTATTTTCTTCGCCGTCATGCTGCCAACCCTCCCCGTCCAGGTCGTCCTCATCCTCCTGGTACTGAGGCCTCTTTTCCCGTTGTCGTACCCTGTAGAATTGTACAGCTCCGAGAAAAGCTATACCAAGGCCTACAGGAATTGGTTTCCATTGGATCTTGGTATTGCGAAGTGCTGTCCGCAACTTCGTTCCGAAAGGTCGTCTATCTTGCTGTTGCTCTTGCCTTGCTCGTGCAGAAGTTGAGAACCGCGCAGACGATCGCGTCCGCTGACATGACAGGCATATCCAGTCGTTCCTGGATTGCTGTTTGAGTAAAAGACCGGTCCTACGGCTTAGACTACTCCTCATCAAAGACATGACTTGCTGTTGTCTGCGTAATAGCGCCGCACTCCCGATATAGAGGTCGGCAGACCTTCCCTGGAATGATGGCGCCAAGCCTTTCGTACTTCGTAAGTGTTTGGGCCAGATGTTAAGAACTTCAGCAAGCTCTGTGAGGAATATCATTTGGTAGACCATAATAAACAATCCTCCTCTTCGGACGCTCTTCCCAAATTCTCTCGCCGGCGAGACAATGGAGAAGACCCAGATTGACCTCATCATCCTCTCACCTTCCCCAGAGGTCAACAAGTTAACGTTCCCAGCCATATCTACAGCTACGACCGTTGGCGAACTGAGAGAGAAGATCTCATCTGCGGCTGTAACTCACCCTGCTCCAGCACGTCAACGTTTAATATACCGTGGCCATGCTCTGATTGATGGCAAGAAAACTTTGAAAGAGATATTTACCCAAGACATTGTTTGTTTCCAGGATATCTATGTACGAATATTTCTTAACTAACATTCGAGCAGATCGATAGCTCTGATACCCTTTCTCTACATCTGGTCTTGCCGCCAGAGACGGCTGCTCAACCATCCAGGTCATCGACGCCGGCAAGTGTGCCTGGCCAGGGTCAGCGTAGTCGCACGCCGCAGCATGTGCATAACAATTTGGACGTCAGTGGAAGTCCTGCGAGCTCTCAACAAAGTAATCATGAACAAATACCGCATGATGCTGGCCAAAGCAACGGACCTGCAATGTTGAACCAGCCTATTCCAGCTTTTCAGACACAGCACGGTCAGGGCCATCATCATCACCCCCACGTACATGCACATGGTCACTTTGCCAATGGGCAGTTCCCTCCTCAGCTTCAACAAGCCTTTGCCCAATTCCACGCTGTGAACCAGCAGCTGGCTGCTCAACTCGCTGCCATTGGGAATAATCCTACGCCTCCGGGCGTACAATCGAACCAAGCTCAAGGACAGCCTTTCCAGCAGCCATTTCATGCATTCAATCAGGCACATTATCCGCATAATATACCACAAAATCAGCACGCAAGAGCAGCAGGTGCTCAGCAAGGGATGCGCGGTTCTCCACAACAAAGTGGATCAAGTGATACGCTTCCACCGCCATCCCAAGCTGAGAATGCTCCTGCACAACATGTGACCCAGGCTCCAACTCCGCCTCCAGGCCCCCCGAATACCAATACAATCGTACGTGAAAACGTAGGACCGAACGGGGAGAGATGGCAAATGATAGTCCAGAGCGGGCCCGTGAATATGAACCCAATAGCACTTGGCTCTACCCGTGCAAATCAAATCCTGTCGCAACCTCCAGGCGCAGTTCGGGACCATCTAGGCCATAATATGGGGCTCATACAGTTCAACTCAAGCCTGTCAGCGATTGAAGCAGCTGTAAATGCGGGCAACCTTCCACCTGAGTCGGTCTTCGACCAAGCTCGGGAAACGCTGAACGTCATTCCAGACATACAAGAGGATTTTCGGGATCAAGTGAGAAGACGTATTGGTAATCTGGCCGAGCGCGCGAACCAGCTGAGAAGGAGTTCGCAGGACACTTTCATTCGTGAAGCTCACGAGCGTGCAGCGACCCACAGAGGAACACAAGGAGCTGAATCATCGGGAGTATATGTACTCTCCTCGCCAAGCGGCCCACAAGCTCTATTGGTCTCACCATTAGGCTTATATACGACCCCTTGGCAATTTCCTACGCTTGGTACAATTACTCCATATTCATCATCTAATTACGCGCCGAATCCGATCGCGCACCCCCAACCATTAACGCAAAATACCGTCACCAATAGACAGCAACCACAGGCAGATGCTGTTCAAGTCGCTCAAGTGCATCAACAGGTGCCGCAGCAAGCTGGCCCCGCTCATATAGCCCAAGTACAACAACAACAACCGCCCAATCAAGCCCGGGACCTATTGCGTATCCTGCTGCCGCTCGGTGGACATCTGTGGCTCATCATACGTTTATTCGGGTTTGTCTACTTCTTTACTGCGGGCGCAGGCTGGCGCCGAACGATCCTGTTGGGCCTTCTCGCAATGCTGGTCTTCATTGCACAAACAGGCATATTCCGTCCCATTGTTTTAGGGATTTGGGATCCCATTAGGAGACACGCCGAAGGTCTTGTTCCTCTGGTAGGTAATGAACGCCCTCAAGCAGGCGTCGTAAGAAATCGTGATAACGCCAATACTGGAGGGACAGGGCCTGCAAACCGTGAGCATACACCCAATTTAGCTCAGCAAGCACTACTGCAAGAAAGAGAACACCAAAACGGGAATATTGTGCGTCAGAGTATTCGTCGAGTTGAGAGAGCAATTGCATTGTTTGTTGCGAGCTTAATTCCCGGCGTTGGCGAACGACATATTGCAGCTAGAGAAGCAGCTAGAGAGCTCATGGAGGAGACAGGACTAGCTCTAGATAGGGTAGATAGGGAAGAACGGGAGAGAAGGGAGCGGGAAGAAGCAGAGCAACGACGGGAGGCAGATGCACCAGGACCGTCTGCTGCAGAGACGAGTTCTGCGGCAGCAGGCCCGAATGCAGAAAGCTCTGCAGCAGGTGGACAAGATCAGACTGCTCAGCGGCCTCTGGTGGAGATCTAGATTAAATTGTATCATGTGTCCATGCTAAACCTGTCACGAGATGGAGCCTCGAATCGCCAAATCTGAAGATTCCCAAAAAGAGACTGGGATTATAGAAGCCATGATGACTCCGTGCGAGCGCCGGTGCTCATCACCGTACTGTGGTCCCTAATCTTCTCAGTACGATTGAATGTCTTCGTGGGATGCTGTTATCTTGAGGAGACTATGTGTGCAATCATGGATGGATGCAACGGAAATTATCCTTTCTTCCCGTGCGCTCTTTCTTCTGGTCCTCAGTAAACACAGCACCTGCAGGCCAATTTCCAATTTAAGATCTTTGTCCTCGACAACGCGATACTCGGACTCTGGCCGAAGGATAATGCGGTTCCGTCTATTCCCTGCAAGGGAGACCATCGATCGAGCTTGCTTGTCCCTGTTCCTCGCCACTATGTGTCTGGTCGTATATCGACGTGTCTGGCACGGTAAGCCACACTACCTTCACCGATGCCTCAGTCGATGTTCTTGGATTCCAGCTAAGCTGCCCCCAAGATCGATATGATATCTATAAATGTGATGCACTGCTGGCCAATGGGCGATGGCTCGATGACAACTATCAGAACTGGCAACCAACGGGGTGCATGATGCACAAATACCAGGACCACGACCTCGGCTCGTGCCTTAAGCATCGAAGGCTTGTCTTCCTAGGCGACTCCAGCATGAGACAACTCTACTGCGCGACTGCTCGAAAATTCGGAATAGAAGAACATAGCAAGACTAGACATAGCGACCTCGCATTTCACATCGACGATGCCACCACTGTCGAGTTCCGGTGGGACCCGTTTCTCAACTCCTCTAACTTGACAATGGAGTTGACAGCAGCAGCTCGCTCGCACCAGGGAACAAAAGTGGCTCATTCTACAGCAGCTTTGGTCATCGGTGGAGGGTTGTGGCATGCTCGCTACCTTGATGACGCGAACTACTTCGACCGTTATAAAAGCTCTCTTGAGTCAATTGCCCAGTCGTTGGATCACCTAGGTCCGAAGAATGCCGGGGGTCCTCTGCACAGATACAGTTTCGGCCCTCTGGAAACCCATGGCATTGTGTTATTAACCCCGGTGCCTATACCTTTTTACAAGGGACTCTCGCTAGAGCGCGCCACTACTATCACGCCAGGAAAAATCGACACCCTGAATCGATATCTTTATCAAAACTCGGCAGCTGGGAATATTACCGTGCCCTGGAGCTTTTCATCTATGATATCCCCGGACGGTTCATCATACCAGCCAGATGGTCTCCATTTCACTGATAACCTGGCCTCGCGAATGGTTGATGTCATCCTGAACCTGAGATGCAATGTTGAGCTGAGGATAGCTAAAGGGCAACGAGGTTATCCTATGGATAAAACCTGCTGCAACAGATACAACCCCCCTCGCTGGCCACAATCCCTCATCATGGGCTTTTTTGTTTGGCTGTTACCTTTCGTCATTCTCATGGCCTCCACAGAGTCCAGTCGTATCCCCTTCCTGCCTTCCTGGAAAATAACTCGCGCTATCACGGTACTAGCAGTGGCCGTGAGTTACTGCTACTATGCAGATCGTACACCATTGTTTAACAAGACCCAGAAACAGTACACTGACAAAGATTTCATGTTACTATGCGCTATCGTTATGGTAATTGGTGTTGTATCAATGCGTCGATCTGTGACTGGGCCTCACAACAGTTCATCTCCCCAGTCAGCTATGGGCAACATGGATCAATATGCTTTATCCAGGCAACAGACAGACGAATGGAAGGGTTGGATGCAGTTCATCATCTTGATATACCACTACACCGGTGCTTCCAAAATTATCTGGATCTATGAAATCATTCGGCTGCTCGTTGCCTCATACATATTCTTGAGCGGGTTCGGTCACACCGTATACTTTTATAGAAAAGCTGATTACTCTCTCCGTCGCTGTGCTGCGGTCTTGATACGCCTCAATCTGTTAAGCTGCGCCCTTCCCTACATCATGAATACGGACTATCTCTTTTACTACTTCGCCCCTTTAATCAGCTTCTGGTTTATGATCACTTACGCGACTATGGCCGTTGGACACTCCAGGAATAAGTCCTTCAACTTCCTGGTATTTAAGGTCCTGCTCTCGGCGGGTCTGGTCAACCTTCTCATCGTTAGAGGGCCATTTTTTGAACTGCTCTTCCACTTTCTCGAGAAGACATGCAAGATAAGCTGGAACCTCCTCGAATGGCGTTTCAGACTCCAACTCGATGGCTACGTTACATTTACTGGCATGCTGTGCGGTATACTTTTCGTTCGCATGACTGACAATTCCTACTTAGAGACACCCGAGTCGAAAATGGTGCTACGTCTTCTTCGGGAGTTCCGCTGGGTTGGTGCAATGTATGCGTTGGTGGCCTTTATGCTCTGTTGGTGGCTCGCCCATGAAGCCGCCAGCAAGTATGCCTATAATCGTTGGTTTCCGTATTTCTCTACTTTTCCGATCCTCGGTTTCGTGATTCTCCGTAATTTCAGCCGTCATTTGCGAAACTTCAATTCCGCTATCTTCGCTTGGATGGGTCGTCAATCGCTTGAGACATTTACATTGCAGTACCACGTCTGGCTTGCCGCGGACACGAAGGGGTTGTTGGCTTTGGGGATATTCGAGCGAATGACTGGAGATGACGATATTAGCAGGAAAGCAAATTTCGTGGTCCTGACGATCATTTTCTTGTGGTTCAGTTGGCATGTAGCGGCAGCTACACAGACATTAACGACTTGGATTGTGGATCCAAGAGATGGAAGAGATAATCCTGGTAGGAATGAGAGTGCAGACGGCGGTTTTGAGTTGGTACAGTTGCCAAGGAACAGGAGCAACGATAACATGAGACATGAGCAAAGCCATGAAAGGAATGTCGCCAATAGAGCAAGCGCTGGGGCGATGCGGTCCGCAAGTCGAGTGAAGAAGCTGGTAGCTGGGGATCTGAGGGTGCGGATCGGGTTACTGCTCGCAGTGATGTGGATTCTGAATATTATAGATTATAAGAGCAGTAACGTGGCTATCTAATATGGTAAGCGGACTGGAAACATGACTATGTCTATGGCAACAACTTGTCTTATGACAAAGGTTTGCAGATACCAATGACGGCTCCTAATTTACGGGTACGGCAATTGCACGATTGCTTGGTCTCTGGCTCTTGCAGATATGCTTCACTCTAAGGGTATAGAACGGAGATGTAATATATACTACGTATAGTACCAGCCCAAGCATTCAGAGCTTCGGTATCTGCTTCTGTTCAATGTGGTCGTTGCCTTGCGGCTCGCTCCCTTCTTTATCGATGAAATCGCCAGAATGAAACGCCTCGTCCCCCTGGAAATGCCTAAAAACAGTATCAGAACAGTGCTACCAATAGACTGTGCATTTCAAAACTCCTGCGGCGCTTCTTTGAAACTCCTGCAGTTGATCAGAAGATACCGCCTACAGCACAAGGAAAAAGGGGGCACTCACCAGCCTCTCTCCTCGCCCCCGTCCAGGTGTGAGCAATCACCATTCATCACACAGTTCCAACCACCCAGCAGACCTCTCCCGTTTCTCCAATTCACATTAGGTATCTCTAGCTCCCTTCCCGCAATAAAAGTCCCTGACTTCTCTATCAGGCCCCTCCCTTCAGGGACCTCCAAACTTCTTCGCTCAAATTTGCTAATCCCACACGTATACGTCTTGAAATCATCTTCTCCTAAATCCTCCGGCATCCTCCCCGTTAATACCCTCCCGATTGCGATCATCGACGCCGCATGCGAGCATATCAGAATCGCCGTCTGCGGTCCCATCCCGTCATCGCATTCTTTCCTCCCCGGAAGCTGCGATGCGGACATGCGCGTGGCGGCGTCTTCGGCGTCGGCGTGGTGTATGATGTACTGGAGGGCGTAGGCAATTCGGTTGTGCAGATCGGAGATTGATTCTCCGGATTTGGAAGGGACGATGCTGGGTTTGTAGGCGAGGGAGTAGGCGGGGAAGAGTTCGTGGAGGCGGGTTGGGATCGCGGGGGAGGGGTGGTCCCAGCGGGCGAGGCCGTACCATTCGCTATTTGAGACTGTTAGCAATTATTTGTATTGAAGAGAAGGTGGATACATGCCCTAAGCCATTATCACCTCGGATTTCTTTGATCCCGCTTCTCTCCACAAAGGGTTGTATTGTCTGTAAACATCGATAGAACGGACTGCTGTATACACGCGTGATTGGCGGGTCTTTGATTTCAGAAAGCGCGCTGGCTAATTGTTGCGATTGAAGAACTCCATAGCCGGCTAGGGGAGGGTCTGATGGTATGCCGGTAGGACTGGGGGTGGTGGTTGCATATGTGCCCGTCTGGTGGTCGATGGTCCAATTGCCTCGGAACTAGGAGGTGGTGGTGTGAGGGCCGGATATCGAGAGGGAAACCAGGGGGAGCAAGAGGGGACTTACTCCGTGCCTGGTCACGTAGATGGTGGTGACCACCATTGTAGATAAGGTATAGGGTGTGGATTGGGCGGGGGAAAGTGATGGGAGTTGCGGGATTGATGGGCTCGCCTCTTCTTGCCGCGCCTTGCAAGGCTGATATTTTGGGCGGAATTGGGAAATGCCACCCTGGCCAGAAAAAAGCATTTGATATTCGTGTCCAATTGTTTCGTGTGAGCTTTATGACAGCAGAAAAGCCTTTCCATTGTTTCTCTCTTATATCAACGGTCTCCGTATCATGACTCTGAAGTCTGCGCGAACCTGCATTAGGATCTAGAAGCCTCATTCCTTACTCGTACTTCCTGCTTATTGTCTTTTCACAATGCCTCCTTATGGCAGGCGACGGCCTTCGAGCCTCACAATCTTGCTTTCGTTATTATTCCTTTTTACATATACAGCTTCGGCAGCTTCAGCAGTGCTAGGCATCGATCTAGGCACCGAATACATCAAGGCTGCCCTTGTCAAGCCAGGCATACCGCTCGACATTGTCTTGACGAAGGATTCGAAAAGGAAAGAACTCGCAGCTGTTGCTTTTAAGCGTGAGAGGAGATTGGTGGACACTGAGGAGTCTGATGTCTTCCCTGAACGAGTCTACGGTGGAGATGCGATGGCCTTGTCCTCTAGATACCCCAACGATGTATATCCTAATCTCAAGACACTCCTCGGTCTGAAGCTTGGCAATGAGACTGTACTGGAGTATGAAGCGACTCATCCAGAGCTGCCGATAGTGGAATGGCCGGAGGATACGGGCAGGATCGGGTTCAAGAGTAACAGCTTTGTGGACAGAGAGGCGCCTTGGTTGGTCGAAGAACTCCTGGCTATGGAATTGAAAAACATTAGGGGATACGCGGAGACTATGGCTGGTAAGGGCTCAAACATAAAAGACGCTGTGATTACTATACCGCCTTTCTACACTGTAGAAGAGAGACAAGCAGTCAGCCTGGCGGCAGATCTTGCAGGCCTCCGAGTCCTATCCTTAATCAGCGATGGCCTGGCAGTTGGACTGAACTATGCCACTTCAAGAACATTCCAAACTGTGACTTCTGGAGGCAAGCCGGAAATACACCTGGTGTACGACATGGGAGCAGGGTCTACCACCGCTACAGTTCTCCGGTTCCAGGGCAGATCCGTAAAGGATGTGGGGAAATTTAACAAGACTATACAGGAAGTGCAGGTGCTTGGTACAAGCTGGGATAAGACTTTGGGAGGAGACTCGCTCAACAGAGTCATCCTGGACGATATGGTTGAGAAGATCGTTGGTTCAAATGCCATGAAAGCCGTAGGGGTGGGATCGATGGAAGTAAAGCTGCACGGCCGGACAATGGCGAAGTTGTGGAAGGAGGCGGAGAGGATACGACAGGTGCTGAGTGCGAACACTGAGACTTCGTCAACTTTCGAGGGGCTATACCACGACGATTTTACTTTCAGATATAAGCTCTCCCGTGCCGAATATGAAAAGCTCGCCTCATCATTCCTTGATAGAGTCGAGAAGCCCCTTGAAGCAGCCCTGGACTCTGCAAAGCTGTCACTTGCTGATCTCGAGTCTATCATATTACATGGTGGCGCTGTCCGAACACCCTTCGTCCAGAAAAAATTGGAGGCCACCATCCAGGATGCGGAGAAGATTAGGACAAATGTGAATTCGGATGAAGCTGCTGTCTTTGGGGCAGGTTTCAAGGCTGCAGCTATAAGCCCAAGTTTCCGCGTCAAAGAAATCAGAGCTGCAGATAGCGCAGTGTACCCTGTCTCTGTGTCATGGTCTTTAGATGGCAAAGACAAACGGCAGAGAATATTCGTCCCAACTTCGCAAGTAGGGGCCGAGAAGCAAGTCTCGATAAAAGCGACAAAGGACTTTACATTCCATCTGTCCCAGGAGCTTTCATCGCCGCCCTCTGACCTACCAGTCTCAAGTACGAGGACACAAAATTTGACTGAATCCTTCAAAATTTTGACCGATAAATTTGGTTGCGCAGTGAGTGATATCAGTATAAAGTTTGGCATTCGATTAAGTCCGATCGATGGACTCCCTGAAGTCGTCAGTGGATCCGTCAGTTGTGAGGTCATAGATGAGAAGAAGGGTGGCATGGTCGAGGGCATGAAGGATCTATTTGGGTTCGGTTCGAAGAAGGGTGACCAAGAACCTCTAAAAGGAGATAGCGACCCCGAAAATCCAACGTCAGAGGTAGAATCGGAGACGTCTACCCCTTCATCTGCTGCAGAAAGCAAGACATCCACCGCCGGAAGCAAAGCTTCTGATGCTGCAAAGGACGATTCCGTAAAAGAGCCTAAGAAGAAGACGGAGATTATCTATGTGGCGTTTAAGACGGAAGCAGCGGGAACTCCTGGCGTCACATCTGATGACATTCAACGGATGAAGAAGCGGTTGACTGCTTTTGATAAATCAGATCGATCGCGAATTCTGCGAGAGGAGACGTTGAACAACCTTGAAGGATATACCTACAAAATCAGAGACATTCTAGAGGATGAGGACTTTATCGCAGCGTCAACAACAGCACAGCGCGAGGAGATCGAGACTAAATCAAACGATGCTAGCATATGGTTGTATGGAGATGGCGCGGAGGCAAGTCGGGAAGTCTTGAAAGCACGGCTAGACGAGCTTCGTGGGCTTGTTGAACCCATTCAGAAGCGAAAGGCCGAGGCAAAGACACGTCCCGATGAAATCCAGAAATTAAAAGATGCCCTTCACCAAGCCGGCACCATGGCGAGTGTAGTTAAACAGCAACGAGAGTCGCAGATGTTAGCAGAAGCGGAAGCAGCATCAAAAGCATCAGAGTCACAGTCGCAAACCACTACGGCGCCCACTACATCTGATGATTTCGCTGAGCTTGATGACGACACATCCACCACGAGTTCCACAATGTCGGCTCCAAAGGTGGAAGACATGCCAGTGCCATCATATTCTCAAGATGACCTCGACACTTTCATGGAGAAGAAAACGTCCATCCAAATGTGGCTCGACGAGATAGAAGCTGCGCAAAACAAGTTGGGTCCGACTGATGAGCCCGCGGTCTTTTCATCCGAGCTATCTGCAAAGTCGCAAGAGATTAACGACGCAGTAATGGCTCTCCTGACTAGATCATTGAAAATGCCAAAGCAACAGAAGCTCAAAACCAGCAATTTCGCGAAGAGCAAGTCTACTAAAGCGACTGCTACGGCCTCAAGTACGGTGGAGTCGGGCGACGCGCCTGAGGGGACAACAGGACCGCTACATGACGAGATGGAGGACGAATATAAGGTGACGCAAGAAGAGATCGATGAGGCGATGGCAGAGCAAAAGTCGAAAGCTGAGAAGTCGAAGAAGAGCACTAAGGCTAAGGCGACCAAAAAGACAAATTCCAAGGGGAAAGG
The DNA here is from genome assembly GCA_000482085.2 of Cladonia metacorallifera KoLRI002260. Lineage (NCBI taxonomy): Eukaryota > Fungi > Ascomycota > Lecanoromycetes > Lecanorales > Cladoniaceae > Cladonia > Cladonia metacorallifera. The sequence goes on from KI911133.1 coordinate 75,512, forward strand.
TAAGTCGAAAGGGAAGGGCAAAGAAAAGGGTAAGGAGGAAGGAAAATCGGAATTGTAAAATAATAGACTAGCCATGTGTGCCATTTGTATAGAAATGTTTGATTAGAGCATATATCGCCTGAGTGTTGTCTGCAACATAATTCTGGCTTCGTATTATCAACCTGTTTGATCTTTTGCCTTTAGGTTGATAGGTTATCCATTGCACTTTCCACCTGACCTCCCAGCCCTCAACCTCAATGATTCCCCACGCATCTTCAGCTTCATGTCTCATAAACCATGCACGAAATTCTGACGCTCCAGCTAGGCCATCGCGCCAATCATCTTGCCACACACTTCTGGAACACTCAGGTACATCCCTGCTACTGTCCATGATAGCATCATGCTCCCCACCACACGTCAGCCTCACGAACGACTAACACCGTGTACCATCATTGACAGGAATCCTACTTCACCTACGATAACGCACAAGCTCCATCACCTGTTGATCATGATATCCACTTCCGTGCCGGTGTTGGAGCCCGTGGTGGAGAGACATTCACACCCAGAGCACTCATATATGACCTCAAGGGTGGTTTTGGGGGCCTGAGGAAGTGGGGTGGTCTCTATGATCAGCAGCAGCTGGACGATGAGCAAGGGGTTGAAGGTGCCAAAGGCATTTGGTATGATCGCACAGTCATGCTAACGTTGCCAATGGAGCCTACGTTGACGAGACCCTTGGTAGGATAGGGATGGCAATGTAGTCCTACACGCAGACCCTCAGATATCGCAATCCGATTATCAACGCAGCCTTGATGAAGGCAATCCGAATCCGCAGGCACTGAGCACACAAACAGTCCGCTACTGGTCCGACTTTAATCGCGTCTTCTATCACCCCCGCTCAATCGTACAGATCAATGACTACGAGCTCAATTCTACGCTCATGCCCTTCGAGAAATGGGAGAACGGAGAAGAGCTTTTCGTAAGCATGGATTCAGACAATGATCTTCTCGACCGCGATGTTAGAGTTTGGGCGGAGGAATGCGACCAAATGCAGGGTATGCAGATCTTCACCGGCGGAGATGATGCATGGGGAGGCTTTGCGTCGAGATATGTGGAAAAGCTACGAGATGAGTATGGCAAGATGCCGATATGGACCTGGGGGATTGAAGAGGAGCAGGGCAAGGGCCAAATGGCTAAGCAGTTGCTAAGGACTATCAATGCGGCAAGGACGATCAATGAGATGGCAAGAAATGCATCTATGTATGTGCCTCTGTCAGTGCCAGCACCACAGCTACCACATTATGTGCACATCAACCGAGACTCGGAGTGGCAAATCTCTGGCCTGCTGTCAATGGCGTTGGAAAGCATGACGCTACCCTCAAGACTGAGGCCCGATGAGCAGAGACGAGGGTTACTGGGCGACATCGAGGCTGCTTTGAATGTCAATGGCAATCAACGTATAGCACAGCTTCAATGCACAATCCTCGATCCGGAAACGGAGCTACCTAGAATGGCGAATGGGTACGCAAGCCATGATGACAGAGCACCGTCGGATACTATTCACGCAATGATTAAGGAAGACGACGTGGAACTAGCTACTTCACATTTGGACATGAACTTGTCTACCGGAAATCGTAGGTCTTTGACTTATGCTAGTCAGCATGACACATCAGATCACACCTTTGGTGCAGTCGAGAATACGAGAGGCAAGCTTCAGGAAGCGAGAGATCAAGAGCTAGATGAAGATGAGATCAATTATGCCAGGAAATGGAGACGCCTCGCTGGCTTGTCTGTTGTTGAAAGGTTCGTTGCACGACGATCATTTCCGATCTCTGAGAAAGCTGGTTGTGATGGACGTCAGGATGCTCATTACTGCAGGTACCATTCGTCGCTAGAATTTCCTCTTCTTGATAGCTTCCCCAGGATATTCTCCATGCGACCAACTCCAGCAACGGTTGCGGTACATACCTCTTTGTCCACCACAACCGACATTTCGAAGCGTGTCAAGGCCCTACAGAAGCTTGCCACTAGGATGGTCGGCCTCGATGAGCGCGAAACGCTCTCGAATGGGCTTGGCGAGATCAGCGAAGCGTATGAAGAAGGCTGGAACAGTGGATCGGATGAGGATAGTGATGACTGACCGCGTCCTACACTCCAGCCCATACGAATGTGGGCATGCTTCGTTTGGTCCCAGATGTGGGTACCTCTACTCGTGAAAGACTACTGATTAGTTACATATTCCTAGTACAGCGCAATACGAGATACATGAATGTGCGGCATAATGCTGACTGGCCCAACCCCCGTGAGAAGAATTGGGCAAGCGAGGTGGTCCGCAGTGCCGCGTGAACTGAAGTCCGGGGGGATGGCTGGGCTGGTTTATGCAGGTTCAGTAAGAGCCCCACACCACTCTTGGAGGCCTGTGCCCACTCAAGATGTGTTGCTGCCTTTCCGAAGCATCCGACAAGGCGGACAAAATTGGTGACACTCTACCTGTTCGCTGCTCTCACTACCTTAGTCTTTTTGCGATTGGCATTGCCAACATTTATCCGATCTTATAATGTTGGTGTTCTATTTTTGCGATGTCACCAAAGACCGGACGACGGCAACTAGTCACGCCAGCCGATCACTACACGTAACGGCTGGCTAGATTGGCATCAGCGGGATGATGATCTCAGAGGCTGGTAAACAAGATTTCTGCCTGTCAATCGCGGCAGTCAAGAGAAGATATGGTGCGCATGTAACGTTACATGCGCTCGAGAAAAACAGAACAATTGAGCAAATCAGGCATCTGAGCCACAGATCGTGTTCCCATGGGCGAGCATATCCCCTTCCGCTGTGGCCCGGGTAACCCACGGTAAGGTAAAGGCGATGGCGGGGTGACCTGCACAGTCACCTCCCCAACCCCACAAAACCTTGCAAGGCTTTGAGCGGTACCAGGGTAAGCTTCAAGCTCCTTGCATATCCACGCCAGCTTGCCATTGGTTTGGGATCTACCTTGATGTGGCTACTAAAGTTGCTACGATGTACACGACTACCTACCTAAAGATAAATAGTGTTACCAAGGAAAGCATTCACCTTCAACGGACGCCAACGGGCCTCAAGGGGAGGTTCTTCCTTTCTCAGACCACCTTGTGGTTCTCTTCATACGAGCATTCCAAATTCTTTTCTCCGTTGTAACGGTATTTTTTCGTTACCAGCCATGTCAATCCTATGCGCGAATAATGGATCTGACGAGCATATCAACCCTGGCCTGGCCTTCCCGGACGGCATCCTGTTTGTGCGTCCACCAATTGTTTTTCCGAGCTAGTGGAGACCTGCAGATTACCAACAACGCTAGGTAATTCCCAGCAATAGGTAGTAAGAATACAGACAGCATGTTTACGAGCTTTTTACAATTCATATGGAAGGCGAATTGCCACTAGTCAAGGCAGTATCACGGTGAGGCCTTGGAATACGAGCAGATCCATAGGACCGGCACCGCTCTGACGTCTTTCGCCATGATGCCTGGGTTCGTGCTTGTGAACCTATGCAGCCATGCATTTATCTCCCAGCCTCCCACCGGTTCCTTCCTGAACCTTCCCATTTTATCTAATAGTCCTGCCCAGTACAGTTCAGCATCTCATAGGAAGAACTCTCTCGCTACGGTTCTTTCTATATCTCTCGCTCTAGTCCCTTCGTTTGACGAGAAGCTTCAACTCTCATATATTGTCCCTTCTTCATCTTAAGTATAATGAAGTGCACACTCGTTATTTCTGCTCTGGCTGGGCTAGCTGCCGCCAATAATGGTATTCAGCAGAGGTGGTACCCGGGTTGGAACTCTACGTATGCTGTTACCCAACATCATCGCAGGGCAAGAGAAGACTGACATTTGCAAGGACGCCTGCTGAGTCGGTCGTGTCGTTGACAACCTATACTACCGTTACAACTTGCGTACGGCTGCTGCCTCCCTCTGCAATGGTTTTTTCTGACTAGCTCTCAGCCGGTAACTTCAACCTACAAGTCCGGATCGGTTACCTCAATTTCAACCCACCTCACCACGTCGACAATCACCGTCACTTCCTGCAAATATGGTTGTCCTACTCAGAAGCCCAACTCTACTCCTCCTCCACTTACCGGCACTGCTCCGCCGGTCACCTCTGTCCCCACTGTAGGCCCTCCTCCCGTCTTCGCCAATGTACGTGCTCCTCCCCATGTACGGACACATTTGAGCTGATATCTGTGCAGTCGACTATCATTAAGACATCCGAAATTGTGACAACGCCTGTAGTACCCGTTACTAGCTTTACAACGGTAAGATGCCCACAAGACAGAACGTCCTGAGATAAAATGATACTGATGAGTTCCGCTAGTCTGTCATTGTCATCACCACGACAACGTGCCCCGTAACAACCACAGTCATAACTACAAAGAGTTCGAAGATCACAGTGCCTGTGACGCAGACCTCCACAATCGAGATCACTTCAACACTTACGATCCCCGTTGTGAAGACAACCGAGGTTGTGGAAACACAGACTGCAGAAGTCACGCAATCGAGTGAAGTTGTGGAAACGGAAACCCTTACAGCTGAAGTTACCCAATCAAAGGAGGTCGTGGAAACCGAGACGCAGACTGCAGAAGTCACTCAGTCAACGGAGGTCGTAGAGACCGAGACACAGACCGCAGAAATTACGCAGACCACCGAAATTGTTGAAACAGAGACCCAGACGTCCGAGATCGTTCAAACCGTGACGACTCCAATAACCAAGTCAATTGTCACAACTTTGACGATCGTGACTACTACTTGCCCAGGTATGCACCTCTGAAAGAACTCGTGCAGATATCAAGCTGACCATCTGCCAGTCACCGTCACACTTATAACGTCAGAGAGTACGGTGATAACAAGTTCGAAGACTTTGACCAACACGATCACAACGACGTCTCTCTCAACGATCCTTACAACAATTCCTGTTACAAAAGCATCCCCAATCACCTTGACTACTGCAGTAGTGGTACCAGTCACGGTCCAGTCGACCATAGTACACAGTCCCACAGTCATCATAACAACTAAATCCTCGCCGGTCGTCACGGAGGTGGAAACAGAGTCAGCTCAGACCGAGACAGAGATCGAGACATCTCCTGTGGAATCAGAAGTCGCAACAACTATCGCTACACTCCCAGTCGTTTCGGAAGCTCCAGAAGGTCAACCAGAGGTCCTTACCACTCTGCCTTCCGCTCCTTTCGTCTCTGTAACGGCTTCTGCACCAAGTGCCTCCAAGCCAAGCTCATCAATAGTGGCCACCAGCCCCATCGTACCATTCAAAGGTGCAGCCGCCACGAACGGACCAGTTGCTGCTGCTGCCATGGCTGGTCTTGCGGCATTCATGGCTTTGGCATAATGAAAACCGGACTTCAACAGCTTGGCTTTATTTAATTGTTATATGAAAAGCATGACAGACCTTAACGATGACACGCTCCTTACGAAGAAGAATGACTCCGGTAGGATACATGGCTTGGGGTTCCACTGTCCTTACGATACCACTAGGTTATAGCGATATTTCAATTTTCAGCGTTGCATACCCCTTTCATAATCTTAATTGCATAAATGGGATGGTGGGCTAGATGGCCCCAGTGAATAAATGTTTGTTAATAATGGAACATTGTTGGTAGAAATAAGAAATTGAGGGGAGGAACAGGTGATTTAATGAATCAAAGTTCGATAATTCGTTCATACCTGCATCCTATGTATAACAGACAGCTTGAATCGGCCCACGAGGCAGGGCACTGAGGTCTTTCTAGCGGTCCCCAGCGCCCGAACCGCCTAAACGCACCCCGCAAACAAGCCCCCGCCCGCTAAGTTTAGCAGGCGTCATGCAGCAACTTCAGAGCATATTGATATTTTCTGCGATACCACGTACACCATGTCAACAGTGAGACGACGCCGAGGACAGTCCCTACATCTTGACCTACCCAATGGCGGTGGTGAGGACTTGCCCTCTGTCGCAGCGGTCTTCCTCATTCGCTTTGACGTCAAGGCTGGGTACGCTTATACGGGTCGTTTGCAATTTCAATATGGCTAAGAGAATCTTAGATATACAATAGCTTGGAAGCAATCAATACCTGGGTGTAAGTAGCTCAAGCTAACGAGTCCAATATCACTACTGACAGCTGAGTCAGTAGAGCTCAATGAGAGCGTCGAATACAAGAGCCTTCCCTCTGGACTGCACAACGTCGAGGAAGATCTCATGTACGAGTCCTTTCGACGTATTCGAGGCATGCTCTAACTAATTGCAAGATACTTCGTTCATAATGATGACTACGCGGGCATCAGCGCCTTCATCAACGAGCCTGCTGAGGAGTCGGACCGGAATGCGCTTATGCTTGCAGTGGGTGCTCTGGTGCCATTGAGCTATGGTCGGTTAGGGAAGAGCTGGAAACATGCTGTAGGATTGAAGGAGCTGGCCAAGTGAGTAATGAGAGCTGTGTTGGGTTGACTTCTGATGCTGACGATGCGCAAGGCAGCTCTCAAAAGACCCGAAACAGACCGAGCTACTAGAGGAGTTCTGGGACACACATAAACTACACGACGAAGATGAGTCTCAGGGGGAAACTACTAACACTCAGTATTCATCGGCGGACAAGGCGACACCAAGACAGGGTAGGCCGTCTCCTAACGGAAAGGTGCGAATGCGCAAACGCGCAGTCACTTCTGCTTCGACGCTCGCACCACCAGGACAATCGTTGGATCCTTACCACCCGGCGCTGTCTTTACCAAGTTTCTTAGATGCATTTGGCCCTCTTATATTTCCGGTTTACAAAGCGGCGCTCTTGCGGAAGAGGATCTTGCTCGTTGGTCAGGCACCAGTTGAGCAAGCTTGTAATTTTGGTAGGCAGCTTACCATGTATCGCAAGCTAGGGACTAACATGTGCTTCCAGTGTACGATATCTCCATCCTATCAGGCATCCCCTCCTCAGTCTGCGACCTCCTCCCTCTAGAACCTCTACCAACCCGGCTTCTACCCCTCTTCGCAGTCGGCGTCCACGACATGCCCATCCTCGCAGTCGGCTCTCGAGACCAGGCACCCAATTCCAGCGTCGCAGAGGAGGAGGATATGGGCTACGGCTGGGTAGCAAACACAACCGACGACATCCTTGCACTCAAACCCCACCTCTACGACACTGTCGTAACCATGCCACCAGCCTACACCAAAGACGCGAAAGAGAAGCACTGGCCCCGTCTCGAAGTAAAGAAAGGAACAGAAATAAAAGCCACCCAACGCGACCTCCGTCGCTACCGAACCCTCCGTCGCGAACTCCACCGCTCCAATCTCACCCTCTCACCACAACCCTCCCGCTCCCCAGCCCCCTCATCCCTCCGTCTCGAAAACAACCAAGAAACCTACGACGACGACGACGCCTCCTCCACCCTCGACAGCGAACTAGTAGAACCCCAATCCTGGTCCGCCCTCGCCTACAACAGTTTCATGTGGTGGGCCTCCGCCGGCGAAAAACGCACCGATCTAAACGAAGAAGAAGAATACGACGCCGCCTTACTCCACCATCTCGAGTCTTCGTCCTACAGCGACAGATCCCCCACACGACCGCGTTCAAGTGGAAGAAGTCCAGCGATGGAATTCGCTGCTGATCATCAGGGCCTGGGACTGGAGATGAGGATTATAGCTTACTTTCACCGGTTTACGGCTCTGATTCTTAACACCCTCGCCGATATCATCAATGCCTCGGACTCAGACTACGAACCCCCTCCCTCCTCGACCACCGCAGCACCACCGCCACCGGGAAGTAATCCCGACCATGAAGACACTACCATCTCTCACGACGACCAACCACTACTTCAACCTTCCACCTCCACCCCGCCAGAAGAAGAGAAACCCCCTATCGCCATAAATGCGGAAGATATGTCCCGCATGGGTCTCGATATATGGAGTGAAAGCGATAGAGTGTTTGTGAGGGAGTTGGTGGGGTTGTATTGGGGGAGGAGGGCGGATGTGAGAGGTGGGGGGTTGGAGTGGTGTGGGGTTAGGATATGTTGATGTGGTGGGTGGGGGATGATATGTACCGTGGGGAGGGGAGAGGGAGGGGAGGGGAGGGGGGAAAGGGGGAAGGAAAGGGGAGGAAGGGGGAGTGTAGGTGCGTATGATGAATAGCGAACGAATGTGATTGACGAATATGTACATACATATACATCTATTCCCCTACAGTGATGAATTTCGCTACGTGGGCTGATAGATGCCTAACCACCGTCCCTTATCCAAGTATCTAAGCAATTAAAAATCTAACGTGACTTGTTTGCTTCGTTTTATATTTGTAGCCTGTGGGCGATGAAATTTAGAGGATTCCGAGGAATGTATCTTATGTGTCGGATTCTACTGGGGGGGTAGAGTTCTTGATGGCTTTCGAGATGGGGACTTGGAGGGGGAAGGATTTGGTAAGGTAGAGTTGATGTGGGGAGAGGAGGTATATAGGGTGGTGTGAGGAGAAGGGGAAATAAGATGATGAATAGAGAGAGGGAGGTTGTGGATGCTAATATCATATCTGGTAATTCCATGTCCTGTTGCCTCGTTCGCATAACCAACACAGTCTATGAAAATAACGTACACATACCACCGCTAGAAGATAAGCAGGCAGGAAGGGTATACAACTCCCCAAAAACGCTACTACTACCAACTCGAAGTAATAAATACCACGCTCACCAATCAATAAAACGCGCTGCCCCAATTCATTCTATCATGTACCTCCAAATCAACCCAAACCAATCCGAACCAATCCAAACCAACCAAACCAAACCAATCCCAACCACTCAATACTCCACAATCTTAACCTTCTCCAACAACCCCTCCGGCAACTCCTCCCTCCTCACCAACCCCAACTGCAGCACATCCCCCCAAAAAAACATAGCTCGTTCCTGCGCATACCCCAAATAATCAAATTCATCTTCTTCCGCTTCTTCATCCACGACTTCATTATCAACTGAGCTCTCACTTCCATCTTCAGGTCGTTTATCGTGCGCGTCTTCAGCTACGGCTACCATTTCAGGACTTAGTGGGTCAGAGCCTAGACGACCCTCGTCGGCCTCGGCCTGTGGTGCGATGAAATTGATAGTTTCCTCGGATTTCGGGGTTTCGTTTTTCTTTGCTTCGAGGGCTTCGTCCATGCCGGAGACTTTGGCTTGTACGATACCCCATGCTACCCATTGTGCGGAGTTGGCTACGCGCCAGAGACGGGTTTCGTGGGAGAGACGCTTGATTTCGCTTTCTAAGTAATCGTCGCGCTGTTGTTCTTCTTCTGCTATTTGAGCGGGAGGGGCGCGGCTATCGAGCATGAAGGAGGAGATGGAGGATGTGGGGCCGGGGGTTGAGGATGTGGTTGGAGAGCGGACGTGTTGGGGTCGGTGCTGGATGTAGGCTTTTAGGAAGCGGCGTTGTTCTTCGGGGGTTGGGTAGCGGCTGGCGTGGAGGGCGTATTGACGGACGGGATCGTGGTAATCGTAGCACCATTCTGTGAAGTGGTTTGCAAATTCTAAGCCCGGAACATTGGCTGAGGCGTACTCGAAATCTATGACTACTAGTTGTTTGTGTTCGTTGGCTGGGAGGAGTAAAGGTGATTCTCCGCTTGGCTCGAGTCGGAGGAGATTTCCATATTGCGTCTCCAAATGATCAGCATAATAGACCATTTCTTCGCATATATCTCACTTACATCATTATGTGCAAACACTAACTTCTGTCTGATGCCGGCTGGCCCTCCATATTGCTCATAGAGCCAGTCACGGTATTTTCGAACGACTTGCCTAAAGACAGTAAATTCCACTCCACATACCAATCCACGTTTCTTCCACTCGTCAGAACGAGACTTGGAAGGTCCTTGTCTACCTTTCAGGATCTGTTCGTCGAGATACGAGATTACCTCTTCACATCTATCCTTCCACTTGTCCCAATTTCTCCAAACGAAGGCACCTTCGTCTCGCTCTCCTTCGAGCAGCTCAATACCATCATGGAGTTCGCGCATACGTTTGGCAATGTGTCTAGATGTTTCTGGTATTCGAAGGTCCTTTGCCGTAAGTGTCCGCGCATGGAAAAATTGCTCGAATCTGCCGTTGGTGAATGTACCCAGTAACCTTGGACCGATCTTCTTGCGTGCAAGGCGTCGGAGTATTCCTAGCTCGCTCTCTCTATCAATGAGATGTTCAACTTGAGGGCCGTAGATCCTTAGAAGGAGCTTGCTGGAGGTCCATTAGCAAATTCAGCATGGAGAAGGGAAAAAGCCTACGGTGGTGGCTTCCTTGGAATGACTGAGGCTTCACTATCCTCCGCGATCGACGGTGTTTGTGACACATTTGAGGGTGGTGAGACGACGTAGACAGCATTGGTCAGCGCACCGCTCAGCCGCTCGACGTCCATATCTCCACTGTGCTCAAGAGGTAGCCGTCTCCAACCTTTGAGGCGTAACGTATGAGCCAGACGCATGATCTCATGCTTGAACTGCAACCAGGCTTCCCTTTCCTTTATAGCTCGTTTCTTGGAATTGAGGTCTGCTTCTGAGCTTGCAGCTCCACCACTATAGCCCAGAGTCTTGGAGTTATCAAGGATTACTTCGGCCGAAGGTACATCAATATCCGGCTCTTGATAGTCGGTATCAGAGGATGGCCCTATTGTGGATGCCTTCCGAAGGATGCGTTTGGATCCGTGACGTTTAGTCCTGTGCCTGGGGAAATACGAATCTCTCCTGTCTTCAGTTGGCGTGACAGCTCCATCTCCATCTAGGTCCATACTCCTGGCCAAGATTTGCTCCAACTTCTCTAGAGCCAAGCTCCCTTCCGAGAGGTCGGAATTGGCCCTTCCACGGCTGCCTCTATGCTGCTTAAATTCATCGCTACGGATCTGATCTACGAGGTTTCTGGTTGCTTCGGCTGCATGAGCAAGTCCTACATGTCCACTAGGTCTTTTGGCTTTCTGTGCGGCTCTTTTGGTCTTTTCGTGGTGAAGCCATTCTGCTACTTGTGAGATGATGTGACTCGCATGGTCATGAGGTCGTACATGATGATGAGGCTTTGCATCACCGTCTCTGTCACCATAGTCAGGTGGATCTAACGTTGACGTAGATCCCACACTGCTAAGGCTTGAAATTGACTGAAGAGACGGACTATCGGTGTTGGGTGCAGGACGCCCTGACAAGCGTCTCGAAGAATTGGTGTGAAATTGTTTTGAGGAGAATGAGCTGCGTGAGGATTGAACCCTGTCTGTAGGTGGTATGTTTGGACTCAAGCCTGGGGATATACTTTCTGGCTCCGCAATGAGGACAGCTGTGCAGCTTCCATTAGCTCCTGTCTTCCTCAACTTCCGACGGATGTTATTCAAGTAGGATGCAAAAGGCAGACACATGTTTCAGCTCAACATGAGAGCGGCGCCCTTGGAAGTATCCAAAGGGACTCGCCATGGACTTTTCGATGCTTTCAGGTAGCGACAGCATGGAATACAAGCTTGCGTTGAAGGATATTGATAATTTCATAAGACAACGGAGTAAGTGTATGGGAATGACAACGCTCGTGGTCTAAAAATTTCTGGCTTGTTGAAAGACAAGCAGCTATGAACCAACTTACACCTGGAGGAGACGGGCTTTAAGGTAGGAAGTTCCGCAGCTTCTTCAATAGTACTAGGCATTACTGGCAATTTTAATTGGATTGACTGGTAGGATTCATCGGGACCAAGCAAAAAGCAAAGAAGAAAATCATGTATGTGGCAGGTTGTTCTGTAAGAAATGCGTGGGGTCACTGTGGAAAGTTGGCAGACGTGCAGGAGCGATATGTCGGCCGAAGACGCTCTTGGAATTTGGCGGGCCCGATAAGATTAGACACGTGCTAAGGAGCTTGCTTAGGGCCCCATTTCGGGCATTAGTTTCCTCGCCATGGCTGGCCTTCAAGCTGCAAGGTCTGTGCGGAACATGTGATGGTTCCTCTGAAGAACAATACGTCTACAGGGTGCGGCAAAGACCGGCATTATTGTGGGGGTTTGGTAACAGAAACTGAGCGACTACACCGTTGGGTGATTAGGTAATCATTTTGTTCAATAGGAAGCAGAAGGTAGGGACCAAATAGTACGGATGGGCTGGGAAGGATACGTCTGCTCGCGTGCTCGGCCATTGAGGCATCGAGATATGAAAACGGGCGAGAAATGGCCATGGTATTTGTCACATATTTTGGAATTATCTAGCTGCTTCTGTCTCTGGTGACTGTTCTGACAAGCCATGCATGTCCCTGAACCGATGGCCTATCAGAAGCGCAAACAATCTAGTAGAAGAAACTGGGAGAACGACGTCAGTATCTGACCAGTGCATAGGTGGGAACACGACTTACCCTAGGATCTTTCCAGCAACGTGCTTCCGTCGAGCCTCCTCATGGTCCATGATACCGGAGGATGTAGTGAGGACGATATAACCGAATTGACGCGAAGGCAACAACTTGACAACCCACTTTTCGAAATCCGTTATCCGTACGTTGTATCGAGGGGAGATGACGCCGGTCTTGTTGATACTGGGTATAGGATTAGCCAACAAGGACATCAGTAAAATGGAGGAGAACGTACCGTCCATTAAGCTGGATCACAATTTTGCCTGATCGATGGTCATCCACTTCCTCGAATTCGCCAATATAGCCTATATTGAGACAGAAAGAGTCAGCAATGTTGCGATCGATTAAACGGTGAACGTCAAGACGGATTCAGAGCTCGTGTAAGATCTTCGCAGATGTTGATATATCGGGAACTTAAAGGGCAAAGGTCGTGAAGTGTTGTAAAGAGTTGAGACCATTGCCTAGTTATCAACCCGAAGGCAATTGGGCAAAAGTAAAGAAGGGTTATAGGGATGTGGCTTGAGATATCCATACCATGTTTTTGCATGCAGTGTAGAAATTTCACGATGACTTTCGAGCTTGGGCGGATGAGCACCTGGCGCTTGCCAGATTTCTCGGCGTTGTTGATGGCATTGAGCGCATCGTTAAGAACGCTTGTTTTGACCATGTTGGCGGACGTGAGATTCTCAACTCGGTGGTAGGAGGTGAGGTATCTGCTTAGGGAACAAGAGATCCATATTAGCCTGTGAGCGCAAAGAGTGCCCTTGGGGTCAAGGGTTCTTCAGCCCATGTCGCTGGCCCGTCTAGACGAATAGACGATGTATACAGCATGGCTGCAGTTCCTCCAGGGTGAAAAAGTCGAATAGCACATACCTCGAGCGTGTTGTTGACGTTTGATGGTTGAAGGTCAGGGATCGAACGAACTTTCAGCAAGAGAAGCAGATTGCGTGGGCGAGGCTAGTCTCTTTGCGGCTAGCTGATTCGCTACCGGATATAGCGAGCTAAATGCCGAGCAAGCGTCATGAATGTTGATGTGACCAAAGTTGACATTCATTTGTCCATGCTGGTGCTTGTTTCAGCTCTTTCAGAACCCGGTTTCTATCCTATATCCTATTGCGACCCTATTTGGTTCCTGGGCAATGGCAGGTGAAGCGTGCTGTACTTGTGCGACACTGCTGTCTACAATAACGCCACAGTACGATGAGAAAACAGAGAAGCCCATAGCGCAGGATCAGCGTCTGAGCTGCTGTGGTCGCGTTATATGTGGGAGCTGTATATTGGTACGCAAATTATATGAGTCCGAGAGCACACAGCTGGGCTGATCCATTTATAGAGAAACCCTCGTTTCGCATCATATTGTAGGCCTTCTTCTCCGTTTCGACGTCGCAAGACTGAACTCTTCCAAGGTCCTTTCTGCCAGATATCTTCTGGCCCATCCCCGCTACCCCAGAACCTTCATGACCCTCCTGCATACTCGCCCCCTCCTTCTCCGAGGCTCGTTCCCACGACCCTTGCTACATCATCAGACGATAGCCAGCTACCACCATACTCTACCCTAAACCCGCTCACACCCCCCAAAGAGAAGGACACCACAGAGCCTCCTGTAGAAGATGTCCTGCACTTCCTAGATCCATCTCAAGACACCATACCTTCACTCTCCCTCCGATACGGCGTGCCACAAGACGCATTGAGACGCAAAAACGGGTTATTCGCAGACCACCTGCTAGCCGCCAGGCGTACAATTCTCATACCAGGCGATTTCTACAAAGGAGGCGTTAGCCTCAGCCCTGAACCGTTAGAAGGAGAAGAAGAGGAGATTCGGAAAGCGAAAGTTAGGAGGTGGATGATTGCGTGTAAAGTCGCCGAGTGAGTACCTCACATTCATATGTCATACGGCCAGGTCAAAAACCAGAGAGGCTGATCATGTGACGAGCATTCCTACGAGTCTTAGATACGATGTTGCACTTCTGTACTTGCAACAAGCAGACTATGACCTCGATCGTGCTGTCGAAGCGTATCTTGAGGATGAGAAGTGGGAGAAGGAACATCCAATGGAGGGATCGTCGAAGGGGAAGAAAGCGCCGAAGCCGGCGAGGCGGAAAGTGGGTATCAGGACTGGGCTAAGTGGGCAGCTTTGATTAATGTATATTCTATGGAAGGGTGTTATTATGCACGGTATAGATGTCTGAATATAGCATTGGGCGGCGCTAGATGGACTTCCAATCTGGAGTAACATTGTATTACTGCTCATACTAGCAAATCCATATGGACTTCCGATGAGCTCCAGGTCGGGAATTCGAGCTCTGCCCCGGCATCATCGGAAAGTCCACCCTCAAGGCATAGGCTAGCCGCAACCAAAATTCCCTAATCGGGCGTCAACGCCAAAGACAAATTGGTATCGAACGAACGCTTGCGATGCCATCAAACCATGTCCATCAGTTCATCTCGTCTCATATCATCTATCTGATCCTGAAAATACCTGTCAAGGCCAGCACCTTAGAAGCGATATTGCACGGGCTTCCTGACTTCCTCCTCTTCTGCTTCATCTTCTCTATCTTCCTCATGCATGGCTACATTATTGGACGCAGCTGCCTGCGAGCTTCCATAACTTGTAGTCGGCTGATATCCTGGGCGGTAGACTCCTGGTTGGTTCATGTCCCTCGTCTCCTTTCCATAATTTGGCGGCTGCATGCCATATTGAGACCCCATTGGTGCTGGTTGGACTTCATCCTCTTGGCGATTGGATTCGTTATGGTCGCCAAAAGGGTCCTGCTCCTCCGTTGACTGTGGCGCCGCTTTCCGAGAGAGTCCTGGTGGTGGCCCGAGTGGTGGATTTGCTGGCACTTCATACGGTCCGGTCTGGCCTGGTGGAGGATTGGGTGAAGGAGTGCCGCCGGCGCGCCGTGCTTGCAACATGGCTCGCTGATGCCTAGACAGTGCTGTTGCTAGCTGATCGTTGGTTTCTATGAGGGTCAGGAGGGTATCTTCGTCAGGAGGAGGACTGTCGGAGTGTATGTAGCCTTGGACTGATCTTGAGGCTGATTGGCATCGTTCTACAAACTCTTTGATTAGTTCGTTACCAAGGACTTCAGCCGGTGGCGTTGACTGAACGACTTGCGAGAGCAATTTAGCAGATGTTTTGGCTTCCTCAATTCTTTGTGCTAGTTCGGCTGGTGGGGGAAGACCACGTGGCTTATGATTTCGGGCGAAGTAGTTTTGTTGGTGCGGATTGTGTGCTGGAGCCATGATGCCCGGCTGTACTGGTGGCTATAATTCGTTAGTCAATGTAGGAGGGATCTTTCTGGATATATAAACATACTCCTCCATCTAATCTACCACCTCTCTTCGCTATCTTCGCTTTCTCCCTGACCCACATGTCTCTCAGACCAGCCAATGTCTCATCATTCGCTTTGTTCGTTTCAAAACTGTCCAGTGTCTCCCGAAGTATCTGCTGTACGCTCATGTCTTTACCCTCTCGCAATAGCTCTTTCACCGTGCTCACGAATTTCTGATCTATATTCCGTGTAAAGCTTTTCCCTGGGTTATCCGCAAGTATCCGCACAAGCATAATTGCGTTATATTGGACGTAAGCTCGTTGATTGTTCTCTTTCGCGAGGAATTTGCGTATCCGGACAGAAGCTTCTGTGGCGGCAGCCGGACTCGATTCGGCTGCTTCGACGATGACAGGCAGATGAAGGACTTCTTCGCCCTTGTCAAAACGTCAGTCGCAAATCGGCCAGTAACAGAACCGTTAAGAGGAGCGTACAGAATTATTTGGCCCTCCGGACTCGCAGAACAACCTCTACTAAAATTGTCAGTATTAAGGGGCTCGAATTTTTCAAAAGTCTGCTTCAAGGGTTCTGACCACTCCTCTGGCTACGCTTGCTTCTGGCGAATCGCCATTGGGAATCGCTTTCTGAGAGTCACCATCTGTTTACGCATTAGCTGCGTCTCTTTGAAGCACCTTGGGAGTAGACTTACTTGGGCGCCTGCTGATAGAGCCCCAGATTCGTCTATGCATAACTGATATGTCGAGTGTTTATTGTCTTCAAGTGACAGCAACGGAGCTTAAGCTTCTATTCAGCCTCACGGGTCACGGCGGCGGCTCTTGGCGCGTGATTGTTGGCGTTTGCAGAGGCGCGCACAGGCAGATCTTGTTCCCCTTGAGACTTAAAGTGTAATTTCTTTGGTGTAAATATGGGATGGACTGCAGCTATGTGCTACTGTCCGTCTGCGTTGAAACAAATTGGATTCCTCATTTTGACTTGAAGGAGATGCCAAGTGCACTGCCCCAACATCAGTCGAAGATTTTTCGCATCCTTGACAGCCAGCGTACGTCAGCTTGTACGTGTGACAAACGTCTTGTGCTTAGTAATTAGGTCTACTACAAATTTCCACTTGCTCAATGGCTGTCTTCATTTGCAATGTTTTGAAAGATTGCCAGGCGTGCGGCTTATGACAAAAGTCTTTTGTGTCATATCGAGCAACCGAATAGACGAGATTGCGTGGTTTTCGCCACATCAGCCGAGACGAAAGAAATACTAATAGTGATAGCTAGTAAGAGACCGGGGCATGAGTCACATAACTCAAGGGAGTTCAAAACCCGACACAGGAGTGTTTGAGGAGGTTCTGAAGCAGCCAGCAATAGCTTTTAATCTTCTATGCATGACTGATGCGCCGTTCTCTTACCAGATATCTGACCTATTGTTACAATATTGATCCTGTATCCTGTAGTTCGTCACTTCCTTAAAGAATTCCCATCGCTTGCTAAATGCCTTGACAATGCCAAATCTGTGAACATAGTACAACCATTCACCCGTTCGCCACGAACAGTTATTCCTCATCGTCTTCGTCACTAATCGGTTCGACGATTAAATTGCCGGTCCGGCCGACTTTACTACCGACAGTGCCACCAGCTTCAACGTCGTAGACCAGTCGAGGCATTGGTGAAACAAGGCGAAAGTTGTATTTGTGCTTATAGTCTTTAGGCTCTGTCACTGTGGACGGAATCTCCCCAGACTGTAAGACATCATAGCATTCGACGAAAGCGTAAAGCTCCTCCACCTCGGCATCCTCGGAAAATTTACGAATGACTCTCTCTCCAGTCGTGAGCCGAATGCTGATCCTTGTGACGTCCCTAACGTTAGGGCCAGGCTCTTTAGGTATCGAGTGTGCCCTCCACAGCTTCCATTGCTCAGCTTTTTGCGCCTCTCTCTCCTCAGCCTCTGCTTTTGCTTTTTCTTCTTGCTCAGCTCGCCTGTGGGCAGCTTCAGCTTCGCGGCGTTGTCGTGCGCGTTCACGATCTAGAGCTAGTGATCGCTCGTAAGCACTATTTTGCTCTTCTCTTAAATTTCGTGTCGCTTGCTGTTCGCTCCTTTCCGCCCGCACGCGATCTAATGCTTGTGAATGCTGATTGATAGCTGTCCGCAGTTTGGCAACGAAGCCCGAAGCCGGTTGCAGGCCTGAGATTCGAGCTATGGTCGTCATTTTCGTCGACGAGTCTTGGGGTGTATGAACCACCAACGCGGCGAACGGAAACTTGCTGCAGTTGAGAGCGGTGGAGACTTGGTACGCTTCGGAATCTTGAACGCTCCCTGCCCACAGGATCATTTTGTTCTGGGGATCGTTGATGAATGCGATGACGTCTTGCGATATGAGCGTCTCCCGCACAAATGTAGAGGTATCGTCATGCTCGGGTGAGATGAGCACTACCAATAGGAACTTCAACTCCTTCTTTGCCAAGTCATAGGCTTGAGCATAGCCTCCTTCAAAGAAATGCAAATCATGACTCCCATATTCTTCCTCAAATTCTCTAGAAAATCTGGCTGCCGTATCTCTTGGATTGAGAGCTCTTCGTCCGGTTCGTGATCTTGCAGGCGAAGCTCCGTTGGATAAGCTTGGCAGCAGCCGTGGCAGGAAGGGAAAAAGGTATCGGAAAAGTGAGAGTGATGAAGAAAATACCCGATATAAGATGCTGAATGGGGTGAAGAGAACGGCAAGGAGGAAGGGAGGCTTGTATGTCTGCTGGCTTTCGGGTTGCGGCACTATTCGAGGTGCGGGTTCTCGTGGTGGAGATCTGGGAGATCTAGGATATGACGATGACCCATTGAGGAGCGTCTCGCGGCGCATGGACTGTGGGGGAGGGGAGGCTTGTAATGAAGCACGAGCTTCCGCGACTGGATCGGGAGCTTCGCCATCGAAGAATTTAGCAATAGCGATCTGATACTCATGTCAGTCTCAAAGCCCATATCATGTTACCATGGATTTTGCACCTCAACATTCCACTCAGATCTCTGCAATAGTGGAATAGCGGCTGAAGGCTCCTGGTTTGTGACTGCCGTGTAGGTCCCAAGGGCGAGCTGCTGGTTTTCATTAAGCTGTCTAGGGTCGAAATCTTGACTCGACATGGCTATGTCGGTGCTCACAAAGGTGCACGGTAGTTCTTTACCTTCAGGTCAAGACAAAATTTAGCGATCCAACTACTGCATATCGAGTTTATGTGTTAGAGATGAAATGTGTTCGCAAGGAACCAGAATCATGGGCCGAGCGCCAAATGCGGAATTAAACGCGGGCGCGGGACAGCCATGTCCATTTCTCTCCACTGTGGAGGACTGCCCCACGGTTATAAACTTACTTAGCCTTTCTTATCTTGGTGGACTATATATTCTGGAGATGTCCCTCTAGCCTGAAAATCTCCGCAAATTCATTGCGCTCATCTCGTCGTTGTTTTCTCGAAGATTGGATCCCATTGCCCGACCTACTTATCCATAAGGCACAGCAAGCCCAGAGCCAGGTGCTCCATTGGGATGAGGTATGAGGAAGTTAGAAAGATTCCAAATTCCCACTGAAAAAGTCTTTACAGTACTCTCATATACTGCGAACAATATGGCCGGAAGATAGTGTACGAAGAGGGGAAGAATGGCAACGTTGATGAATGGCAATGCGGAGGATTCGCGGCGGGCAGGGAATTCTCCAAGACCTAAGGGACGCGGTAAGAGCTGGACCGAAGATTTATGGAGAACCGCACTGGAAGTCTTCATACTGGAAGTCTCCCTGCTGATAGTGTTGGCGAAAAGAGAACGCAAAGGACACTCTCTGCCGAAACGTTACCATCTATGGCCATTGTCGTTTTGAAGACAAAGGTATTCCTCCTTTCAGAACATGAGAAGTGAGAACTCGGGAGGCTAACTCAGGTGCCGAAGGTTGTGCCTTTAATCACGATCCTATCAAGCCTCAAGTGCCCCCAAATCATACAGAGAAGTGTGCAGCATACTTCCCTTATCAGGACAAAGACTTACCGGAAAATAGTATTAAGAAGCGCTTCAATGTTGATTCTCCCAGCTTTACACCTTCTTCACTCGCCGTGAACGGCAGTAATATTGCAGCAAAGACCCCTGGACTTTCTCCGAAGGCCGCCAATGCTGCACCATTCAGGCCTAGGAACCTTGCACCAGGTATATGAACTCGATGGTGGTCAGATATCTTGATACTAAATAATCGAAGCTCCTAGCGCGGCTTCCTCATCTGTCTCATTATCTTCAAAACCATATAATCCAAATGCGCCTGATTGGATATCGCCCGAAGCTCAGGAGTTCCTTCCCCAAGCTTATACCGCCGTAAGTTCCAAATTCTTTTTCTTTCTGGCAAACTATTTCATACTTGTTCTCTTTATCTTTGGTATGTACACTTCCCACATCAGGCAACAAGACAGCTCCAGGAACGTAATTGGGTATGGTCGTCACCAGCTATACCAGCCAACTAGAGCTAGGGACAGGAGTTGACGGTACAACGGAGCCTGAGCCGGGCTGAGAGCCAGTCGTCTGGAGCACAGCCTGAGGTGGAATAGCCAGCTCTCGCTTCTGCACCTCCTACATCTGCTATCTGTGCTCAAAGAAGCTGGAGCAAGGGACGGTTTGGCTCTACGTCCAATGGTCAGAAGTATGCGTAAAAAGAAACCCAGACGAAAAGACCATCAACGGAGTACGTTGCAGGAGGCTAGCACGACTCCTTCAGATGCTCGCGAGACTGGCACGGATCATCTGAAGGTTCACCTTGAGTATGTAGTCCCACACGATGACTCGACAACCCTTACGGACGGGCACCATAGGACACCAACCGCATACGACGGCGAACAGGCCGAAGCATCCAATGTCAACTCCCCGGGAGAACTCAGCACGAGCGCGAGTGACGCAGGTCCAATAAAGCTACCACAGAGTCCATCGCAGGAGGAAACCAAGACTTCCTTTGATGTATCAAAGTCCGGCACAAATGATATCGAGGATTCCCAGAGGCATAGGGCCCAACAGCGAGACTCCACGCATTCAGACAATGGGTACGCGCAGACCTCAAATGCGTACAACGTGGGACGGGATTCCTCAGATACTCTCGGGAATAGCATTACCTCTGATGAGGACGTATTTGTGGATACTGTCCAAGAACAGGACTCGACGACTTCGACCGACGGTGGCCCCAGGATCCCAGCCGTGCATAGCATGGATCCGAACAGACGTCTTAGCTATAGTAAGGGAAGCCGGAGCGGCTCCATGGAGAGCTTGTGCGATCATCAAGATCTTGGTGAGAACGAGCTTCTGGCGTCAACACCAAATATAGCAACAAGTGCTCAATTCCAAGGCATGATTCTCGCACAGCTGGATGGACAGATAGACCTCAAGTCTCGTCACACAGAGCGGGGACCTTGTGTAACACCGCCCAGGAGACATAGCAATCCTGCGGTTACGAAACGTGAGGATACTACCAGCGATGTCGGAGGGGATAGTGCTCCTGCTACCGCAAGTGCAGATCGAGGTTCTTATCGCTTGGGAGTGCTGAAAAAGAAACCTCCTCTGGACCTACCTTTGACTCCAAGCTCTAATTCCATAAATAAACCTGCACAACACCAAATCTCTCGGATAGTGCCAGCAATGCCCCGAATCTTTATGAGAAGAGTAAGACCACGATCAAGCGTTGTTGGAGAAGGCCTAAAAACCGATGGCGATCCACTGCGAGAAAGGCAAGATAAACGCTCTGCAGAGGAGAGCCCTGTGGTAGCAGTAGAGAAAGCCTCTCATGTAGCGACAGAAGCCACGATGGTGGATCAGGGATCTTCCTGCGTGGACCCTAAAGATATTCAACCTCTTTCGCACGCACGCTCTCCTTCAGCACCAATCACAAACCTCGGACTCGAAAAGAGTGCCCGTGGCGTGGTCAAGGCCAGCCAGGTTTCTTCAAGCGAAGGAGATTCGTTCACGCCAGTAGAAGCTATAGGGCATAGGAAATCTTCTAGCGTTGACACTGTGGTATTCCGTTCTCGCGAACTCAACCCTCTACGAACGCCAACACAACGTTTCGGACACAGGAAGTCTTTCAGCCCTCTCGCACCGGAATTCCATCCTTACCGTAATTCAAGTGCCCCATCAACACCTTCAAATCTTGGCCAGCCTGTGCACTCACGGCAGCCAAGCCGCGGATCTGGTGAGCTGACGCATATATGTCATGCTGCCAGTAATACTGGAAAAGGAGCCAGAAGCCAGCAACATGGTCATCCAACCTCCACGTATCACGGCCGTCAAGCTCCGCAACCTTATGCTGGCGCCCCAAGGCGAGCAATATCGTTGGAGACTCTTACGCTAAAAGACCCTGCTGTTGTTCCAATTCATCATCCCTTGTCGCGTACTCGTAATATGCACTCTCGTCGCTCGCACCTGTCTCATTCGCAGTCTTTAGGGATGGGGAATGCTTACTTATTCAAACAGAATGACAACGCCTCCGACTATACTCAGCCAAATCCGTTTGAGTCCTACGCAACCTCTACACCAGCTGCCCCTACTCCCAATCCATCTGATGTTCAAACAAACGCGGGTCTTTATGCCACAGATACGAACGGATTCCAATCAGCCTACTTCACTAACACAAATAGTTCCAATCAAATTGTATGATACACTCTACAGACTTCGGGCTTATGATCGCTCTAACATTACAATCAGCTAAATCATCATCTCTATGCCCCTCTGGAACCACAAACCAATTCTAATCAGAAATATGGAAGAGATTTGTTCATTCCGGAAGACTTGCGGCGGAGGCTCCTTGACAAAACTGAAGCAACTTTAAGGACCTTCTCAGGTATGATGAGATACCGAATAGCTTCTTGGGTGGCTTCTTTGAGTAAAGCTAATTGCAACAGATGTTTCACGACTTCCTTACGTGGATCCCTACCATTCTTTGACGCCACTGGAGTGGAACAATCGAGGCACTACGACTAGCACCGTTTATAAAGCTGTGCATGCGCAAGATGGTAGAACTTACTGCCTCAGGCGCTTTCATAGTACGTACCCAAACCTGTCCATTGAAATGCAGAGGTTGACGAGCATACCATCCAGACTTGGAAGCAACGGATATGAACAAGCTGGCCGTCTGGGATGTTAAGAAAACATGGTCAACAATAAGAAACAGTAGCGTAGTTTCCCTTCATTTGGCGTTTTCAACAGAAAAATTCGGTGACCACTCTATCATCCTCGTTTCCGACTATCATCCGGTATCCAAAACATTCGCTGAGAAGTACTTTAGCCGCTCTAATCGGACACCCGACCCTCCCATAAAAGGGGAAATACTGTGGAAGTACCTCATACAGATTGCCAATGCCCTCAAAGAAATCCACTCGAAGGCACGAGCAGCTCGTTTCATTGACTCAAGTAAAGTGTTGGTGACTGACGAGAACCGTATCCGGCTGAATGGCTGCGCCATCAAAGACATTCTGGAGCCCCAAACTGGAGACATTGAAGAATTGAAGAGATTGGATCTCTACGAGTTTGGCAAATTCATGTTCTCCATCAGTTCGAAGCCCAAAACGAGAGCGCTTCCAACGCTCGACTCCCATGAGATCACTCTTCGCCCGATTGTGCAATGGCTTCTAGATCATCATATACCAGATAACAATCAGGATATCGATCAACTCTTGAGTCAGATATCTACAAATATCATCAAAGAATTTGATGCAACACTTGCCGTCGACGATAAGCTCCAATCTTATCTCAACAAGGAGCTCGAAAACTCTCGAATTGTCCGGCTAATGACGAAACTCAATTTCCTCAACGAGAGGCCGGAATACGAGAAAGACAACCAGTGGTCTAGTCAAGGATCCCGTGCAGTTCTTCCGCTCTTTCGGGATTATGTCTTCCATTCGGAGGATGCTCAGGGAAATCCAGTCGTAGACATGGGCCATGTCATTGCTTGTCTCAACAAGTTGGACGTGGGCGTTGAAGAAAAGCTTACCTTGACTACAAGGGACGAACACAATGTTATCGTTGTCTCATACAAAGAATTAAGAGCGATGCTTGACCGTGCTTGGGCCGATTTGATGGCCAAGTCATCAGTTTGACATCGCCGAAAGAAGGAGGAGATGGGCCTGTACAAGTGGTAGTTGACAGAGGTCAATAGAAGCTTGGATACGTGTTAGGACTTGAGTAGGGTCGTATGGACGGAAAGAGAACAGTATTTTGGATATATTGTTAGTAGGCATGGCTTTTCATAGTGGAAAAAGAGAAGGCCGATAGGACGATATGATACGAGCAGTTCCATGATAACATGCAAAACTTCAACAATGTATTACAGCGCAACGTCATAATCACGTAGCCATTACAAGATTCTCGAAGTCCGTGTCGTCGAGCGAACCTGCATTACGGACCACATGGTAGTGTTAAAGTGGTGTAAGTGCATGGGCGACTACAGTTTTCAGTCATAGCAATAGCGCGATTTCTAATTGCCTGTAAAGACGGTTGGTGACTTTGATATGCGGAGTTTGATGGCTCATAATGAAGGCTCGTCCTAATCGTTAACTTTTCTACTCTGGCACCAAAAACCCATTGCAGCCTTCCAATTGGATCGTCCCCCAGTAGATAATTGAGTTCGAACCCTAACCCTAACTTGGACTGTCACGCAAGTTGTGTCGGCTTAGCAGCTACTCGTTTCCCGCGATCCTTTGGTGGCAGGGAATCAGGGGGTAGTAGTTCTACTCTTCAGCCAAAGTGTTGTAGTCTAAGACTCCCTTTGTTGCAATCTTGACCGAGTCACAAGCGGAACCAGGATGGTGGGAGGACCAGATCTACCGCGAACAGGCGAAGCAGTGAGCACAAACAGGCTCAAGAAGTTCAGGAACCCTGCAGATTGAGCATAATGAGTAGAGCAAGGTCTGGCCGGTGCTTATGTGTCTATCTCGCCAGGGCTCTCGCCCATGATGAGTCTCCTTGTGTCCAGCCTTTCATTCAAACTCAACAGACACTTGCTAAGAAGACCACCTCTTACGGCACTAGTGATTATCAAATACACCCTGCTTCCCTGTTGAATCCTTGATTACCAACCTTTAGCAAATTCTCTGGAGACCAGTGGTCATAACATCGAATTGCAACATCGTTATATCTGCCATCAAGACTGCGATGGTACCTCACCTCTAGGATCACGATGAGCTTCGGCTACAGTATTAGCGACGGTATCAAATTGATCGAGATAATAAATGACCTCCGCAAGCGTTTTGTGGCTGCCGCAAAGCAGTCTAGAGAGATACAAGAGGAGTAAGATACTGCCATCTCTCCATTCTACGAATGCTTAAATTTAACATCCACAGGATCAATAGCCTCTCAAACGTCCTACAGGATGTCAAAAATGTCCTATCTCAGGAAGGTTTGACGGATTGGCAGCAGACGGCCTTGCAGCCCATCCTCAAAGGATGCGAAGGGGTTCTGAGAGAGCTTACTAACAAGAAAGTCATTGACAATTCTCGTCTAGCAGCCAATGGCTCTCGTTTTGGCTGGCGCGACAAGTCGCTAAGGACATTGAAAAGATTTACATGGGACCCGAACGAAGTTAAAGACCTTCGTTCCCGCATAGCCTTACATGTTGGCTTCCTCAACACCTTTAACGGGAGTTTTAACAGGTACATCAACCCAAACAAACGTAAGTAGGCTGCTTAGTTGTCGCTAGCAAAGTCACAGTGGACACGAAGCGAGGAGTAGATAAGCTTCTCAAGCATAAAGATGATCAAAGCCAATGTGAAGTGCACCAAACCCTCCTTGATTGGCTTTCTCCAACAGATTGCACCAAGCAACGCAATGATTTTCTGCGACGAAGGCAAGCTGGAACTGGAGAATGGCTGTTGAGATCGAGGGAATTTGAAGACTGGGTTCGGAAACCGAAGGAGACGCTATTCTGTTGGGGCGTCCCTGGAGCGGGGAAGACAATTATTGCTGCAATCGTAATCGACAATCTCGAGACGATATTCCAGGCCAACAACGATGTAGGCATAGCGTATCTGTTCTGCGACTACAAGGTACAGGATCAAAAGCCTGAAGATCTACTTGCAAGTTTGTCAAAGCAGTTGGTTAAAGAAGGATCTGTTCCGGACAACGTAATGGATCTTTTCAACCGATGCAAGTCAAAGAGGAAGCGGCCCTTACTCAATGAGATTTCCAAAGTCTTATCTTCCGTCATTTCCTCCTATTCAAGGGTTTTCATCGTAGTTGATGCATTGGATGAATGTCAGGGAAAATGCCGGATGGCATTCCTAAAGGAAATGCTCAGCCTTCAGACAGAGACTGAAATGAACATCTTTGCCACTTCAAGATCCATCCCGGAGGTTGTTAAGGCATTTGAAGGCAAAGCGTCATTG
Organism: Cladonia metacorallifera KoLRI002260; assembly: GCA_000482085.2. Classification (NCBI taxonomy): domain Eukaryota; kingdom Fungi; phylum Ascomycota; class Lecanoromycetes; order Lecanorales; family Cladoniaceae; genus Cladonia; species Cladonia metacorallifera. The sequence continues at coordinate 101,485 of KI911133.1, forward strand.
GAGATCCGAGCTAACGAGGAAGATGTTCAAAAATACCTAGACGAAAACTTATCGCAGCTCCCCTCCTGCGTCCAGAGGAGCAAGCCAATGCAGAATGAAATCAAAGCCAAAATTGGCAAAGCAGCGGATGGAATGTATGTTATCTCTTCTCACGATCACCCAAACCAGCTGACCTTTATGAGGTTTCTCCTCGCACACCTCTATATGGATTCTTTAGCTGAGACGATGTCACCGAAAGCCATCCGAACCGCTCTGCAATATTTACCAAAGCGATCGAATGCATACGATAATGTGTTTCGCGACGCTCTCGCGCGGATCGACGGACAGATCGAAAATGCCAGAGGCCTTGCTAAACAAGTGATTTCGTGGATTACATTGACGAAACGGCCGCTCACCACAACAGAACTACAGTATGCTATCGCTATTGAGATAGGTTCGTCGGAATTTGATGCAGAAAATCTTCTTGAAGTAGAGTCCATGGTCTCGGTATGTGCTGGACTAGTCACAGTGGACGAAGAAAGTCGAATCATTCGGCTAGTTCATCATACGTTTCAGGAATATCTCGAACGGACCCAGGGAAACTGGTTTGAAAGGATGGAAGTTGAAATTACAACAACATGCGTCACCTTGCTATCATTCAGTGCATTCGAAACCGGGTTTTCTCGAACCGACGAAGAATTCGAGGAGCGGTTACGATCATATCCACTCTATGACTATGCAGCACGGCATTGGGGATATCATGCTTCTAAGGCCCTGTCACTGAACGACGCAGCCTTAGACTTTCTCCAGGATAGCGTCAAGGTCGAAGCAGCAAGCCAGGCGATGATAACTCATCAAGAAACATGGCTTGCGCGTCGCAGCCAAGAAGTGCCAAGAAATATGACGGGGCTACACTTAGCGGCATATTTTGGGATCGAGCAAGCGTCAAATGCTCTCCTCAGTAAGGGACACGCCTCAGATCCACTAGATAGCTACGGTCGGACACCACTGTCGTGGGCTTCACAAGGAGGGTGTGAAGCCGTGGTGAAGCTATTGCTAGAGAATGATGTCAACGCCGATTCGAAAGACAATGTCAGTCGAACGCCGTTGTCCTACGCATCCCAGGCTGGGTTCAAGACAACCGTAGAACTTCTTCTTGAGAGCGAAGCCGAAGCTGACTCATCTGATATTTTCGGTCGGAGGCCGCTATCTTGGGCCGCTGAACACGGCCACGAGGCCGTGGTGAGGTGTCTGCTGAACAGTGGCAATGTTGATGTCAACTCAAGAAACTTACATGATCTGACGGCACTTTCGTGGGCTGCCATGAAAGGGCACCAAGGGGTTGCTAAACTGCTCCTGGAGCATGGTGTTAATCCCAACTTAAAAGATAGAGATGGTCGGACGGCTCTGTCGCATGCTGCTCAGAATGGACACGAGACTGTGGTCGAGTTACTGCTAGGCAACGACACGATGGATCCGGATTTGAAATGTGCATGCAACCGGACTCCCCTGGCTTATGCGGCCGAAAGCGGACACAGAGCAGTAGTCGAGCTGCTGCTCGCACATGACAGAGTCGACCCGGACGCCAAAGACGATGATGATTGGACGCCGCTAGCATGGGCAGCAGACGAAGGATGGGTATCTGTCGTAGGTCTGCTGCTCAAGAAACCCGGTACTAACCGGAATTCGAGGAATGCATGGAACCAGACTCCGCTATCGCGAGCTGCACGAAATGGACACATTGGTGTGATAAGAATACTACTGGAGGAGAAGGACCTTATTGAGACGGACGCTCATGATATCACCGGCTGGACGCCGTTATTACAGGCGGCCAAGGAAGGTCAGGAAGCAGCTGTCGAACTTCTCGTCACGGAAGGAGGCGCCGATCCTAACCATAGAGACCAAAATCTTCGGACACCGCTATCATGGGCGGCAAGTTTAGGGCACGAAGCCATCGCGAGACGACTGCTAAATGAGGACGCGGTTGATGTCGACTCTAGGGATAAGACTGGGCGGACTCCTTTGTTATGGGCAGCCTGGAAGGGACACGAGATGATCGTTAGTCTGTTGCTTACGGCAAACGCCAATGTGAATTCAAAGGATCTGGACGGTAGAACACCGCTGAAAGTAGCTGCCGAAAGAGGACATGTCGAAGTGCTCAGGTCTTTACTGGATGATGGCGCTGATATCAATGACGGAGAGGTGAATGGATGGACAGCTCTCCATATCTCGGCTATCAAGGCACACACAAAGGTCGAAAGCCTGTTACGAGCCAAGGGAGCGGCGGAGGAGGAAGACTTTTGTGGACTAGGGGCGCTTTTCTCCTAATGAAGACCGTCAGACTCAGTCAGGTTTCTGGGATTTCGATTAGGTTCTCCATTAATCGATATATAAGCCTTGTTATTATAGATTCTAACTGCACCAGAATCGCGGCCGCTCCTCAGTGAGCGCTGTTGTAGTCTGTATAAGGTAAGCATACTATTTACTTAGAGTGGTAGTGCGGAGCTCAACGCCAGAACGCGAAAGTTAGGGTCTCGGCTAGAAACTTTGACCCTAAAGCCGACCCGCAACGCAACCTTAACCCAGCCCATTGCGCGGGCATAAAAGGCCCTCGAACACAGCACGTCCTCCATAACAGGTTCCATCTTCACTTCGTGTTTCAAGCGGACTTTTGGGCTTGAATGCCCGCTCCCAACATTTACAGGCTTGGTACGTTCTACCCTGTCCAAATAGGCTATGGATGTCACGACCGATGTCACGACCGATGTCTATCTCTTAACGCTACCGGCTCAGGTTTCGGATATAAAGATCCCTTCCATATTAAACCAGGTATAAAGCCGAGCCATATAAGATCCTACCGGTGCAACAAGGATAAAGCGGCTATCACTGGTCAAAGCTTGCAGCTAGATAAACGTACAGCTTGCGTCGAGGGTGGCTACGTCGTTGTTAGCAGATAGAATACTTCCCTTACAAGCTACCTGCCAGATACACACCCCCATCTAATGAAATGTCAGCGGCAGAATGCGTTTCCTTGGTTACGGATGTCGCTGACTTCATACGCCGGCGAACGTCTACACCGCACCTATACCGAGACGATAATCACAAGGCTTTCCAAGGAGAACATGACGCGGAAGATGAAGCTCTCTTCAAAGAACTGTGTTGTATATCTGGCCGTCTATTGACGCTAGAGCTGACTATGCTACTAACACATGTTGATCTAAGGCCAACTAAACGCTCTTTAGATAACAAATACTACTACTGAAACCTCTATTCCCACTTCGAGTCTTGCTGTCGTGGCACTACTGCCGAGGTGTGTGTGTTGGCTATATAAAGATACATGTCATGGACTTAACATACCGATCCAATCATATCCCTGTTCAGGCATTTTCCCACAGCTGTACTAAACATGAGCGCTATACCTGAGCCAGCAGGTACCTTTGACAGGTCTTGGCTTCCTCAAAATCCAGCCTTGAGTACTGGTCTCCAGCATCGCGTAGAGATGCCTGACTATCACTGGAGATTTTGTTTTTTGTTTTTTTCGTTTTCGGTTTTGCGTGGTGCCCCACAGACTGAACAACTCTTCACCGCATCATCGTACCGGATCTCCGTATGGCAATCCTAACAGCTGTCAGTCTCAAGATCCTAAGCGCGACTGAGTGATAGGTTGACAACATACGCAAGTCCAGGACATATTTAGGAAACAATTTTAAAGAAAAACTGGGCTAAGTCCTCCGTGAGATTTGGTCTTGACGTCGAAACAGTTATCGATGCTCTTGTTGAAGAGGTCTTTACCAATGTCGATGGCAGCTAGGAGCTTGGACAAGACCGTATCGTTCGGATCAATGAAGAACGATACGTGATTCCCAGAGACAATGGCTTTCTCGCCCACAACAGCCGATCCTTGTTTGTAGCCCCTGCCAAATAAGGAATCATTAGCACTATAATATATCTTGAAGGAGCTGAAATCGATATTTCTTTCCACAAGCCAAAAAACAGGGGCAGGTCTAGCAACGTACCAGTGAAACAGAGACACAATGTTGTCAGAAGCGTCGATCCCACCTTTGATCCAAGCGATGACCTTGGTAATCGTTTTAACTAGACCACCGTGGAGCTCGTAGCTCGGAACAGAATGGTAGTCCCAAATAGTATTGGAGATGATCCCTTGGATCCAAGTGAACGCGTCGGTGACAGGTTTGACCGCACTAATGTCGAGCTCGTGGCTGGGAATAAGACGGTGGTCTGTGAAATATTTGCCGATGTCCTTTCCTGTAAGTTTGACCTGATCACCGTCGAGCCCGTAGGTGGGATTAGGATAGTAGTCCGCGGTATTCCCTAAGAAGGTCTCTGGGGTCTGAGCGAATCTGAGGCTAGTAGGTTTGACCCGATCAACGTCGAGCCCGTAGCTGGGACCAGGATATCCTAAGTAGGTCTCTAGGGTCTGAGCGAACCTGAGGCTACTAGGTTTGACCTGATCAACGTCGAGCCCGTAGCTGGAACTGGGATAGTAGCCCGCAGTATTTCCTAAGGAGGCTTCTTGGGTCTCAGCGAATCTGGGGCTAGTAGGTTTGACCGGAACAACGTCGAGCTTGTGGCTGGGAATATAGGGACGATCCCCAAAATGATTGAGGGTGACCTTTTGTGTAGGTTTGACCAGATCAAGGTTGAGCCCGTAGCTGGGACTAAGATAGTAGCCCGCGGTATCCCCTAAGAAGGTCTCTTGGGTCTGAGCGAGTCTGGGGCTTGTAGATTTGACCGGACCAACGTCGAGCTTGTGGCTGGGAATATAAGGGTGGTCTCCAAAATCTTTGAGGGTGGCCTTTCGCATAGGTTTGACCAGATCAACGGTGGGATTGTCGTCAAAGAACTTCCTGGCGATGGCCACCCCAGCCACCCGCGATGCTTCCTTGGCCTTGAAGGCTTCGAGTCTGCGACTTTCCTCCTCCCAGAGTTTGCGCCAGAGACTGACGATTCTGGGTGTGGCCCAGCTGGGTGTGGCCCAGTGCCAATAGTCGATACTATCGTCCGCCCCGAGAATGCTATAGTACAGTATATTCGTCAGTTGAATTTCATTGACAGTCTTCATGTTAGTTGCAACCCATCTTGCCAATGAACGTAGAGCTGCAAATTTCTGGCCACCATTTTGCCTGTTTGGGTGGAGGCCTCAGGGGGGTCACTCACAAGAGAGAGTCCTCTGCAGGAAGGGATTCACGAACGGCTATAACCATTGTCGTTGTTGTACCTGGACTGTTGCTACTGTGGGATACGTATGATCAAGAGCAGGATTGACAAAGATTGGAGGTGTAGTGATGGTAGTTGGAGGAATGGTCAGGAAGGAAGAAGAAAATTTCGAGTCGTCAGCTACATTTNGGACTTTTGGGCTTGAATGCCCGCTCCCAACATTTACAGGCTTGGTACGTTCTACCCTGTCCAAATAGGCTATGGATGTCACGACCGATGTCACGACCGATGTCTATCTCTTAACGCTACCGGCTCAGGTTTCGGATATAAAGATCCCTTCCATATTAAACCAGGTATAAAGCCGAGCCATATAAGATCCTACCGGTGCAACAAGGATAAAGCGGCTATCACTGGTCAAAGCTTGCAGCTAGATAAACGTACAGCTTGCGTCGAGGGTGGCTACGTCGTTGTTAGCAGATAGAATACTTCCCTTACAAGCTACCTGCCAGATACACACCCCCATCTAATGAAATGTCAGCGGCAGAATGCGTTTCCTTGGTTACGGATGTCGCTGACTTCATACGCCGGCGAACGTCTACACCGCACCTATACCGAGACGATAATCACAAGGCTTTCCAAGGAGAACATGACGCGGAAGATGAAGCTCTCTTCAAAGAACTGTGTTGTATATCTGGCCGTCTATTGACGCTAGAGCTGACTATGCTACTAACACATGTTGATCTAAGGCCAACTAAACGCTCTTTAGATAACAAATACTACTACTGAAACCTCTATTCCCACTTCGAGTCTTGCTGTCGTGGCACTACTGCCGAGGTGTGTGTGTTGGCTATATAAAGATACATGTCATGGACTTAACATACCGATCCAATCATATCCCTGTTCAGGCATTTTCCCACAGCTGTACTAAACATGAGCGCTATACCTGAGCCAGCAGGTACCTTTGACAGGTCTTGGCTTCCTCAAAATCCAGCCTTGAGTACTGGTCTCCAGCATCGCGTAGAGATGCCTGACTATCACTGGAGATTTTGTTTTTTGTTTTTTTCGTTTTCGGTTTTGCGTGGTGCCCCACAGACTGAACAACTCTTCACCGCATCATCGTACCGGATCTCCGTATGGCAATCCTAACAGCTGTCAGTCTCAAGATCCTAAGCGCGACTGAGTGATAGGTTGACAACATACGCAAGTCCAGGACATATTTAGGAAACAATTTTAAAGAAAAACTGGGCTAAGTCCTCCGTGAGATTTGGTCTTGACGTCGAAACAGTTATCGATGCTCTTGTTGAAGAGGTCTTTACCAATGTCGATGGCAGCTAGGAGCTTGGACAAGACCGTATCGTTCGGATCAATGAAGAACGATACGTGATTCCCAGAGACAATGGCTTTCTCGCCCACAACAGCCGATCCTTGTTTGTAGCCCCTGCCAAATAAGGAATCATTAGCACTATAATATATCTTGAAGGAGCTGAAATCGATATTTCTTTCCACAAGCCAAAAAACAGGGGCAGGTCTAGCAACGTACCAGTGAAACAGAGACACAATGTTGTCAGAAGCGTCGATCCCACCTTTGATCCAAGCGATGACCTTGGTAATCGTTTTAACTAGACCACCGTGGAGCTCGTAGCTCGGAACAGAATGGTAGTCCCAAATAGTATTGGAGATGATCCCTTGGATCCAAGTGAACGCGTCGGTGACAGGTTTGACCGCACTAATGTCGAGCTCGTGGCTGGGAATAAGACGGTGGTCTGTGAAATATTTGCCGATGTCCTTTCCTGTAAGTTTGACCTGATCACCGTCGAGCCCGTAGGTGGGATTAGGATAGTAGTCCGCGGTATTCCCTAAGAAGGTCTCTGGGGTCTGAGCGAATCTGAGGCTAGTAGGTTTGACCCGATCAACGTCGAGCCCGTAGCTGGGACCAGGATATCCTAAGTAGGTCTCTAGGGTCTGAGCGAACCTGAGGCTACTAGGTTTGACCTGATCAACGTCGAGCCCGTAGCTGGAACTGGGATAGTAGCCCGCAGTATTTCCTAAGGAGGCTTCTTGGGTCTCAGCGAATCTGGGGCTAGTAGGTTTGACCGGAACAACGTCGAGCTTGTGGCTGGGAATATAGGGACGATCCCCAAAATGATTGAGGGTGACCTTTTGTGTAGGTTTGACCAGATCAAGGTTGAGCCCGTAGCTGGGACTAAGATAGTAGCCCGCGGTATCCCCTAAGAAGGTCTCTTGGGTCTGAGCGAGTCTGGGGCTTGTAGATTTGACCGGACCAACGTCGAGCTTGTGGCTGGGAATATAAGGGTGGTCTCCAAAATCTTTGAGGGTGGCCTTTCGCATAGGTTTGACCAGATCAACGGTGGGATTGTCGTCAAAGAACTTCCTGGCGATGGCCACCCCAGCCACCCGCGATGCTTCCTTGGCCTTGAAGGCTTCGAGTCTGCGACTTTCCTCCTCCCAGAGTTTGCGCCAGAGACTGACGATTCTGGGTGTGGCCCAGCTGGGTGTGGCCCAGTGCCAATAGTCGATACTATCGTCCGCCCCGAGAATGCTATAGTACAGTATATTCGTCAGTTGAATTTCATTGACAGTCTTCATGTTAGTTGCAACCCATCTTGCCAATGAACGTAGAGCTGCAAATTTCTGGCCACCATTTTGCCTGTTTGGGTGGAGGCCTCAGGGGGGTCACTCACAAGAGAGAGTCCTCTGCAGGAAGGGATTCACGAACGGCTATAACCATTGTCGTTGTTGTACCTGGACTGTTGCTACTGTGGGATACGTATGATCAAGAGCAGGATTGACAAAGATTGGAGGTGTAGTGATGGTAGTTGGAGGAATGGTCAGGAAGGAAGAAGAAAATTTCGAGTCGTCAGCTACATTTGAACATCGCGGGACAATTCGAGGATAAGCCCATGGCGCAGCCTCACCAATGGCAACTGCATAGCCACGCATGGCCGCAGTCAAAGGTTACAACATGGACCACTCTGACAGGTCTATGCTCGCGTTACTGGTAAAACAGGCATCTATTCAGCCACACCACGAGCTTCCTGGCCAAGCCACCAGCGTAGTCGGGCGTACGGTCTAGAACATTGTCTATGGCGCAGCTTTTCGATCGGCTGCATAGCTGACAAAGCTACCGAGCCAATAACATCCCACTGCAACTCTCAGTCTGGTACTCTGTGATCACCATCGACTGAACTACTTACCACCCTTACAATTGTACGCAAACAGCAAACATAGATGCACTAAGACCACCGGGCACTGGGTTAACAGTGCAATCATTAAAATTGATAAAGCAAAGTACCACCCTCGTGGTCGATCACTGCACTGCTTAAACTTGCAAAGCGCTCACAGTTGTGAGGATCGCGGTGGCAGATCATATCTGTCTGTGGGTCCAATGTGGAGAGGCTCACAGCCTTGTAAGGGGAGAGGGGGATTCTGCTTGTACTTGCCTTTGAATATGCACAAAACAGCTGATGTAGACGCTATAGCCCATTAAAGAAGCAAAAAAGCGAAGACCCGAGAATAGACAGTTCTTTCATTAAGATTCTTGGCCAGATGGAATCCCACATCATCTTATCATGTCATCCTTTCTCACCCACCATTCTCCAGCACATCGCTGAAGCTGATGCATTGGATAAGATCTCGAATTTCTCAGGAGCTGTGCGTCACCATATCTATTGGTTTGGTAACCGCAACAAGGCTGACAATACATTGCGCATGCCAATGCTATTCTTCATTTACCAGACTGCACGCCATGGGCCGCAGAACGGGTTTCGACTTTGTCTTGTTCATGAGGGGTTTCATATTGCTTCTGCTACGAAATCTGAGGGGGATGGAGAAGATGATATTGACAGGCTCGAGCAGGATATTCCTCAAAGCCATATGGAGGTCGTATTCTTAGGGCGGAAGCCTACTGCTTCTGGTGGGTGCGAAGAGGATTAGGGCGTGTGGTTGGTGGGGAAGGTTTCGTAGTAATGATTTATATATCCTCATCTTATCTCACGCGAGCCCTTGTTGACCTGATGTCTCATGTAAGGAAGGATGCGGGCCGTTCTTTAAGTAATATCTGCCCTGTAAAGTTGATACTCTCTGTTTCGGCAGGTTAGAATGAAGTTTCTCACTCTTGCTACAATTTGTAAATCCGACCAAATCGCTCGGGTTTTCCTTCATTGTAAAGTGAAACTCACTGTCCCTTCTACGTACCTTTCCACATTCACCTTCTAGTGTTTGGCGCAGCGAATTACTCCTTTTAACACTCGCAAATGTTCTGGGGCCCCTTGCACAGTCTGACCCAGTCAGTGCGAGCAGACAAATACTGAGGAGCGGCGTCGCCCTATTAGTGCAGCTGGTTTTCGACCGCATCAGTGCCACATCGACAGCATCAGAGCTCCACAAACACCCCAAATAAAATGCACAGACACATCCAAACCCTTACTCTGCCCACCCACAAAGGCTTGCACATTGAGTGAACTATTTGTCCCTGTCACTGGCGTCGGAAGAATAAAACGCCCAGTCCCTATATCCAAAGTCGCACCTCCAGCCTCCAGACTGACGTCTTCCCCGGAGACATTGACCCCGGCCGCAGCAGCGCTCACTGTCATCCCATCGACCACGGCAAAGGAAGGCTGTGCTATGACGTCGAGCCCATCGATATCAACAACAGATGAAATCGCCGTCTGAGGTAATAGTGGGATCGTGCTTGATCGAATTACCAAAGTACCAGATGGTTCGAGGCTGATAACAGTCCCACCAACTGTGGCTGGAGGACCTCCCGCTGAGATGGTTGTGCCTGCTACTGAAAAGGCGTATGGGTTCGGTGTAAATACTTGGCCAGCGACTGTGTAAAGTTTGCTGGGGAAGTTGTTGGATGGTGTAAGAAGGTTGATGGTACTGCTGCCTATTTCCAATGCTCCATGTTGACCAAGGCTAATGGCCGTTCCGCCGATTGTGACAGTGGGACCACCAGCTGAGATGACGGTACCGGCTATAGAGAAGGCTGAAGGGTTTGGAGTGAGGGTCTGACCTGCCACTGTCAGAACAGGTGTAGTTGATTTCCCAAATGCATTATAGATGATTGCCCCTAGGCCTTGGGCTTGTGTTTGAGGGTCTTCTACTGGTTGTGACAGAGGAACGACAGGTACTTTGGGATCTGACGATGGATTGGTCGGATGATCACCCTCATTCTTTGAAGAGGCCACTGAGTTCTCCGGGAGAGTAGCTGACCTACCTGGGTCGGGCGAGGCTATACCGGGCGATTGTGCGGGAGTGTTCTTTCCAGGGTTTCCCGTTCTTGCCGGAGCCGCAGGATCATTGGGCAGGAATACTGGTTTTGCGGCTTCCATGGAGGATTTAGCCTGCTCCGGTACCGAAGTTGGGTCTGCAGGCGCAGGTGTAGGCTTAGATGCAGGACGTGGAAGTGGAGTTGGCAGTAGTAACGGTGCGGGGGTTAAAGCGAATGGCGGATCAAAGAAATCTAAAGTACTCTTGGACCAAGTGTCTTCCTCTATGGCGGTACATATTGCCGCCCACGTTGGGTTGAGAGAAAACATTTCAGTAGGCGGCTGAATCAATGGAAGCCATGGCGAGCCTACAGTAGTGAAGATGGCGCCATCGGTAGCGGTACTTAGTCCCAAGCCCCACGTCGGGCAAGCCAGATCGTTGACATCGAGCGGGGCCGTATACCCATACTCAGGAATGAACTCGTACCAAGCGTCAGCAGGAACCCAGACATCCCCAATGGACAGGCTCATTAAATTGGCGCCCTCTGGAACAATAGGGTGTGGTCTCCATGTCGCGAGCACGCCGGGTGGAAGAGTGAGGATGGGATTGGTCAATTTGGGACCAACTGTAGTGCATTCATCGCTCACCGCTGCTGTACCTATGAATTGGAGGTAGATGGATGGAGAAGTACTACGGTACGCGCGTGTTAGTCTTGCGTCTAATGGTGGAGATTGAACGCTTTACTTACAAAGTATGTCCGCTGATCACAGCAATACTTCCATTGGCAATAAGCGAGTGTACTCGCTTTTCTAGATTCCCAGCAGACACGACTGAGGTGAGGTTTGGCCTCTGATCTTCGGATGTCTGATTGTTATGACAATCGATAGTGCTCTTGTTTGGAAAGTAGTAGAGCCTTACTGCTGGTATGTTCAGTGAGCAATTTCCGCAACATGTTTCAGGGAAAGTTGCATCGAACAATCGGACCAATCCGTGCGGTATCTCGGAAGGGTAGTCCCAGGTCACCCCTGGACTGGCCGAGATTACCGTATTGCTACCACCACACTCCGAGAATGTGTACTTTCCACTGCTCATAGCTTCGGCGTAGGATCTGCATTTCGGACTTTGACCAAAGTTTATGTTCCAATCTCTCAAACTCGGAACAAGGTCAAGGTCTCCCACCCACAAATCGTGCGCCGACTCCGAACTATCGCCGGGATAGCCTTTGTATTGTTCGTAGTCCAGGTGCGCAAACTGTGCACTCAGGTAGGATGAACACGGTAGTACAGTGTTTGTAGTCGCGGTACTCAGGTTCACTCCGACTGTTATGGAGCCGGTCTGACAGATGGGCCCGTAGATGTTGCAGTCTTGCGTTTGGCCGTAAGGTATAATATAGGGGAAGTTTGAGAAGTCGAACGAAGATGTGTTGGGGGACAATTGACTGGAGACGTTGAGTATCGAAGCTGTAATAGGGTGCAGTAGAATCAGCCAGGCTGCATTGGGTACTTGGGCGCTTATCGTTCCTGCATACAGACTTGACTTGACTCTAAAATCGAGGAGTGTGCGAGGGACTTGATTTTACTTTTGGACGTTGATGACTCACAAGAAGAAACCATCTTAGCGCGGACAGAGAATGACAGGAACGGGAATAGGAAGATGGAAAGGGGCGGCATCACGTCTCAAACAATTTGAAGTGAGAAAATTTAAATTCACAAGCCAGCACAGTGAGAGAATTTACACGCAAGGTTCTCTCGCAAAACATATATCCAAATAGCATTGCCATGATTGGCGGGGCGCGTTGCCTTTTCATTGCAGTATGTGCATATATTTGGCGACAGGTTCTCGCACATAATTCGAGACGGGCTGAGACTTCTCGCATTTCGCACAAAAACAGGACGCAGCCATGCTGCATGCAACGGACTTACTGGCCTAGGTAGCGATCAGAAATTCTCGCATTGAATCCTTCAACTAAGGTTTACGTGCTCGATGTCCTTCTCCGTCTTTCTGCGGCCCCTCTCTCATGCAACCGAGGGGTATACATAGGCCCCTAGGCTCCCTAACTGAGATTATGCATATTTGCACGCATTTCTGAACGTATGATTTGCGGTAAACCATATCACTCTCTGTGTGAGATTTAGGATATCAGACTGAACATTATAAGGCCACAAGATCAGAGCTCAAAGCTCCGGACAGAGACAGTAATTTTTAGATGATGTCGCTTAGCAGCCATAGTCACAGTCTGCCCCAACAAAAAGGCAACACGCGCCGCCCATCATGGCAGTGCTATTTGGGTATACATTTTGCGACACAGTTCTCAAACAGGATACTTCGATAATTAGCGCCGCGACGGTCTTTCTCCGGTGCAGATCAAAGTTACTGTTTTCCAGTACGTGTTTCAAGATAATCCTGCAGGAAATGAGTTTGACCGTCCGAGGCTCAGCAACGACGCCGCAGAACCTACTCAAATTCTGTTTCGTAAAATGTATGATTGTACTCACCAGACAACTATGTGTCATCAACATCATTATAGTCAACATCAATGATAAGTATGATGGAGGGAGCATTCGGGCGCGCAGAGCGCAGATAGTCAGAGGTAGCGCCGGATATGCCCTAGCCCTGATCCTTGGCATGAACCACACTTCCATCAATTCCGCTTGCATCGAGCTAAGCTGACCTGACCCGATCCTTCGTTTCATGCGAGGCGTAGCACTGGCGCCTGAATTACTGGTCCATCTTATTGTCCGTTCGAGCAGGTGGTTCTTTGGTTACTGTTTGTATTGGAATCTGTGCATCTCGCCCGTTCAGAGCATACTGTCGTGACACTTGCACTCGCTGTTGTGTCCAGCGCTCGAAGTGTTTGCCGTAATACAGTTATTATGAAGTATGCACCAGATTTACCACATCCCGGTCCCGCCTGAGAACGTGGCAGCAGAGACATACTTCGGGAAGACAATATCATCATAGGCCCAAAGATCTTGTTATCAATACGGTGCCGAATATATATTTTAGGCAGCCCACCTCCAGGACATTAATACCTACCCACCTGATCCAGAACCTTTTCCCTGGCGTTAGTATTATCATGGCGCTCAACGGCGATCATGATATCATGTCTGCTACTGAAGAGGACGTCCCATTCCTTCGAGACGAGCCTGTGTCTCCACCACCTTATACCAGTGTTGCTGTTCATGATGTACCGACAGTCGAAGACCAAAACAGAAGAGAAGAGCATCTGAAACAACGACTCTACGTTTCACACTTCCTGTCGACCTGGAATTCACGGTCCTTCGAATTCGCTGCTCTACTGGTCGTTGCACGTCTTTTCCAGGAAACACTACTACCTGTGTCCATCTACGCGCTTTTCCGAGCTGGAAGTGCTATCTGCTTTGCCCCATGTATTGGACGCTATGTGGATTATGGTGACCGTCTCAAGGCAGTGAGGTTTTCGATAAGTATGCATTACTGTGCGGATTGGCCTAGAATCCGAAAGCTAAAACCCTAACTGGTATCTAGTTGGACAAAGGTTAGCGGTGATTTCATGGCTGGCAGCCGTTATCCCTGCTTCTATCATTGCAGCATCTCGGTCTGACTTATATGGTGGGTGGGATATTGCTGTGTCACTGCTTTTGCTTGTGCCTTTTGGGTGTCTGGAGAAGCTTTGCTCGATTATGAATTTAATCGCTATCGAACGAGACTGGGTAAACCATGACACCGGCGAACTCGGGAAAAGACAGCCCAAATGAGGCTGATTAGATGGTTAGGTTGTAGTGATTGCTGAAAACACCCAGTGTGAGCTTGAAGGTTAGTTAACCTTATTCTAAAATTATTCCACATCCTCAGTAAACTCAGCATGCTGACTGCGTTAAGTGCTCAACTCACAAATGCGGCGGATCGACCTTGCTTGCAAACTACTTGGTCCACTGTCAATAGCTCTGATCGATGGGTTCAGTCCTCGCTTAGCCCTTCTATTTATCTTTATCACGAACCTGATATCAGTATTCATCGAATACATTGCAATTGCCAAGGTCTGTCCTTCCTCAAAATCGCAACAGTACCATCTCACATCCACCCAGGTCTATCAAACGATCCCCGCCCTCGCCTCCTGCCGCCCCAATACCCTCTCTCCTCCAATTGCCCCTCCTACCCAAACCAACAACTCTCTATTCAGCCACTCACTCACCCAACTCGAACATATCCTCCAACCTCTCTCCTTCTACACCCACCACCCCGCCTTCCTCCCCTCCCTCGCCCTCTCCCTCCTCTACTTCACTGTCTTATCCTTCTCCGGCCAAATGATCACCTACCTCTTCTCCGTACGCGATATAAAACCTAACAGCCCTCCGAGCTTCTCCACCACTAGCATAGGTCTTCTACGAACGCTCGCAAGTACATCAGAAATGCTAGCAACGTGGCTGGCTCCAGCTATCATCAAGAGCATCGGGCCCACGCGAACAGGTCTGTGGGCTATTAATTGGCAAGCCGCTTGCGCTGTTGGTGGCATTTCTCTATTCTGGTTCGTTTCGCCGACTCCTCTGGCTGCGATGGGGCTGGTACTGGGGGTCGTTTTGAGTAGAGTGGGCCTGTGGGGATTTGATCTGAGCGTGCAGATTATCATTCAGGAAGTACGCCTTCCCTTGCCTTTCTTGAACTAGCTTCTGCTATTTCC
The DNA here is from genome assembly GCA_000482085.2 of Cladonia metacorallifera KoLRI002260. NCBI lineage: Eukaryota > Fungi > Ascomycota > Lecanoromycetes > Lecanorales > Cladoniaceae > Cladonia > Cladonia metacorallifera. The sequence continues at coordinate 116,534 of KI911133.1, forward strand.
TCCTGGAAGAACTCACCCCCTCCCTCCCTACTGAACTGCTCAATAGGCAGTAGAAGCGCCCCACCGCGGCACCTTCTCCTCTCTCGAAACTTCCCTCCAGAACCTATTCGAACTCCTCGCTTACGCCTCTACCATTCTTTTCCCTTTGCCTTCTCAATTCAAGTTTCCAGTACTGCTAAGCGGTGTTGCGGTGGTGCTATCCTGGGCGCTTTATGTGGGATATGTGAGACGGATGAGAGGGCATTTGATGCATTTTTCGAGCTGTTGGGAGGGGAAGGAGGGAGTGAGGGGGAGGAATATAAGGATGAGGGAATTGTCGTGAATGGGAGAGGAGCGAGGAGGGGTGGTGGGGGTAATGTAGTGGCATGACTGCATTGGATTGGATGGGTTGAGGGAGGTTGATGCCAGGTTTCTTTAAAGCTGTGATGCTGCGATTCCTGAGCACCTTAAAGCGGATTGAACGAATGGCTATACAGACATATAGAATGTCTGCTTTCACATTGATGAAAGCGTACTATGGCTTTCCAAACACGCAGGATGAGTCAAAAAGCGGAATTTCATGTCTTAATTCCATCCACCACCCCTGCCCCCTAAACACTATCTGCCTAAATCTCCCACTTCCCCGACTTCCCCCCCCACCTTCCACACCCCCCTCCTCACCCCTTCATAGAGCCATATATAATGAACTCTACAATGGGGCCGCCCTGCGAGACATGATTAGGAAAACAAACATGGCCCTGAAGAAATAGCAATGAATCAAGAACAAAAAATCTAAATCTGAAATCAAAAGAAGACAGAAAAGGCAGATAAAGACAGAATCAAGTAACCAAGCAAAGACGGAATATCAAAATCAAAAATGGAAGGATATCAGACACGAGACGGGCAAATTGAATTATTGCTGTGTGTCGAGAAGGCGAAATCCATGTTCCGCTCTAGTTGTCTCCAATAGTATTGATCGAAGTCGTGCATATTATCCCATCATCCCATTCTTCCATCCTCTTCGCGCTGAAAGGTTCGTGCAATTCAATTGTATCCAGGTTTCGATATATTAAACAGTAACGGCGACGAGATCTTCGGTTGCTGGTGGCTTGAGCTTGTAGGTCCCATCTTAGTTTCGGGTTTAACAGGTTGCTCGAGGGGCGGGTTGAGAGGTGTCGTTTATATGTTAATCGTGGTTGGTAGTTTCGGTGTTGGAAGGCGGAGGTGTATTTATGGGTATTCGGGAGGAGCTGGGGTTAGAGCTGGGTATAAAGTTGATTGTATGGGCTGAGGTTAGGGATAGAGGTTCGGTTGTTTCGAGTCTTTGTTAGGTCGAATTATTTGAATCGAGGACGGGGATAGTGCTAGCTCGTGGGTCGGTAGGTCGGATGTTGTTGGGAAGAGTATTCGTTTCCTAGGTCGGATCGCTTTGAGGTCTCGGATATGTATATATATATTATATACACCCCGAACTTAGGATTGCTAATTGCCGTTTTGGATCAAGAAAGGGAGCAGTGCCGCTTTAAAGGGAGCAGCGAGGGAACAAGAGGGTTCAGCAAGGGAGCACTGAGGGAGCACGGGGAAGCACCAAGGAAGCACGGGAGAGCACCGAGGGAACACCAGGAAGAGCAAGAGGGAGCAAAAGAGCGCAGCACAAGGGAGCCTAAATTGGCAGCCTAGGCTAAGGTTTCTTGCTTTGAGACCAATAACATATTGTCGAGGTTGCTGCCTAATTACGAAGGGTAGGTGGTGTCTTGAATGCGGCTGATCTAGCAGCCGATTTAGGTGACATTATTATTTGATTACGTGCTTAGCGATTAGAATTTCAGCCTTATTGGTTCGATTTTGAATATCTTCCTAATGAAGTATAGGAACAGGTACGCAAGGTGTGGTCACAATCATCCCACTCATCGTTGGACATGACTTCAAACTTAGACTTAACTGATTGACGGTAACTTTGTGAGATCAAATTTCATCAATTACTCTTGTTCTACTCAGAATTGATCAAGTGACAGGGCCAAACGCAATATGAAGCGCAACATTGATATCACGATAAGGAGCCCCTGATTCCCAGAGCAACGCAATATGTACTATCTGTCGAATATATTATCGCCATGATAAATTCATTAGATTCACATTCATATACTTGCTATTCCCTCCATCCTAGGAGGTTGGATCTATTTATGGAAAAATTTCAGATGATCTACCCAGAACCTTATTAAAGCAGATAATGCGCGGATCTGCTGACTTGCATTGAGCTGTACATCCTCCGAGAATACTCATCGTGAAATAATTGCTCAAATTTTGAACGTCATTTGCAGCCCCCAAGTCGCAGGCAAGACAGAATCAAGTTCCTTCAAAGACCTCAAATCCATGAGTTACATTTGCAGGGACGTTGAAATTTTTAACTGAGAACAGCACAGCCCTCATTCTGTAGCAGTCACTTCCTCGTTGGGATATTCATCCTTGTAGTCAAGTATTGCGGAATCTTCTAGACTAGGTCTAGCATGCCTTGGCAGGGTCTGGCTAACACAGAGGTTGGCGGCAAGCTCCTGGGCCGCAGTGGCGGGAAATTAGGTGAATTTGCCACCTAATCCAATGTACATAATTGCCTATCTAGAGCCCCCTATCGATACATGCATTCCTACCCTGTGTACGTGCCAAGGCCTATCTGCAACATCAAGTACCAAATTGGCCGGGTGGGGTAACATAGATCCGTTGCATCAGCCTTGTCTCAGCCTTGTCTGCGCCGGCAGGACGTGCTGTCAAGAATGTCAAGAGTCCCCAGATTCTTGACCCTCTAACAATCTAGTTGAAGACTGCATAGTCTTTCCTGGGCTGGTATGAGATGGAATTTCCGTACGAGCCACTCAAAGGTCTTAATAACTTCCGCTTGCTCAAGCTTGAGGCGGGCCGCGCCACGGATCCTTTAAAAATCGCTCTGTTCCCATCTTCGATATCTGATTGCCTAAATAGATATGCGGCCCTATCTTATACATGGGGCGATCCCAATTCCCGTGTCAAAATTAGTTGTGATGGGTTCCTATTCCACATCACGTCGAACTTGCACTCAGCATTAACGAAGCTCCGCCTCCCAGATTTAGGGCTTATGTTATGGGTTGACGCAATCTGTATCAATCAAAACGATCTAGAGGAGCGAGCGATTCAGGTTGCCTTAATGAGTCAAATATATCGTGGTGCGTATCTCGTCGTGGTTGACTTAGGTGAAGCTGGGAATGAATACAACGATGTTGCAGAAATATTCAATGCCCTTCAGGATGTAGTTAAAACAACTGCGGCCAACGAGCAGATCCAACCTGATGACTACCCTCGCTATGGCCTTCCTCCACTAGAAGACAAGAAATGGGAAAGATGGGTGGAATTCCTTCTACGTCCTTGGTTTGGTCGTGTTTGGGTGATACAAGAGTATGCGTTTGCCAAAGCCTTGAATATGTCCTATGGTGATACAGATTTACATGGGGAATCGATCCTTGGAATGGTCACTGGGATCTGTCAAAGGGGATTTCCTCCTATGACCCATTACGGTAATGTCGGTTATGCAAAACGGCATGCTGCGAATTATCATCTTGGAGCTATGACCGGAATGCTATCAGCACGGAGAGATGTCCAAGCGGGCCGATCGCGGGGACTTCTATGCTACCTGCGCTATCTCTCCTCGTTTTGTGATGCCACAGACAAGCGTGACATGGTCTATGCTCTACTGAATCTCGCGACAGAGAGTGAACGTTCAGCTCTCAAGGTTTCCTATTCCGATTCGGTAGCCAACGTGTATTTAAGAACTACCCAGCTCTTGATCCAGCAAGGCCAGGGAATAGACGTCTTATATGAGGCTGCTGGCTGGGAGAACGTTGATGAATTACCATCATGGACTCCAGATTGGTCTCGCGACAGATCTTTGGAAAGTCTCGGTTGGTTATTCGTGCGAAGTAGCAACGTCCTTGGTGATAAACCAAGAGGCGGTCGTTGGGCACCCAACGAAGAGCCTCGGATATTTCGGGCAGCAGGTAGAACTCGAGGTAGAGTCAGGGTCACTGGTGATGGTCGCTTGCTACAGACTCGTGGCATTTACGCAGATGATATTGAAGCGGTCACTGAACCCTACAATCAAGGGAAAGACATTCCTCCTCTCCAACGCGTGGAGAGTATACACGCGTTTTCCCTAGCAGGACGAGTCATGATCCACAATCTGAAAAAGCTCTTACGGTATTTCCCAGGCGAAGGAGAATTCAATGCCCTTTGGAGGACTCTTGTAGCCGATGTGGCTAATGACGAAGACGGCGATTTGAAAAGACCTGCTTCGCCGGATCTTGCGAATTCTTTTGCTGCCTTGACAAAGCTGTTCGAAGCTACACCGGACGGAACCACGAAATACATCAAGCAATCTTACTTTGAAAGGTTGCTCCGAGAGTCGGCACCTTTCGTCCAAGCATGTGAGCAGCAGATCGGAAAAAGGCGCCTTTGTATAACACGACGAGGCTTCATAGGCTTGGCGCCTGGGTGGGCTTCTAAAGGAGACAACATTTGCGTGGTTTTAGGTGCTGCAGTGCCATTTGTGACAAGGAGATCGCGAAATGGCAACGACATGTTAATAGGAGAATGCTATGTTCACGGCTTGATGGATGGTGAAGCGTTGGATATGGTACTGGATGAAGAAGATGTGTTCGAACAAGATATCATATTGGAATGACTCATGTTCGTACTGTAAATTTCAACGTACTTCGCGAATTTCCAACCCCCAAATTAGTCTAATGTTTACATGACTTATACGCTTGCCGGCATCCCATCGGGATCAAGATTAATGTGCTATGTGTGAATGCTTATCGCAAATCCTCAGCAACCATATCTCCCTCAAATTCACCGAAGTCGAAGCTCTACCATCGTCCTAGGTGACCGGCCAAAGATGCCACCACCCATTCCTACTCCCGCTCTTATCCCGCCATCACACTATCGCCCACACCATGGCTTCCTCTCCGCTCTTTCTCTCAACCAAAATTCACAAACGTTAATATGTGCTGGATTGACGGTAGCCAGGAGTTGGGCCTGGAGCTGTGGTTTTGGAAATGGATAGGGATCTTGTATGCGTTATGTCGCCAGCTCATTACGGTGAGCTGGGGGCGGAAGGGGGGGGG
>KI911133.1:122117-147394 GCA_000482085.2 Cladonia metacorallifera KoLRI002260
GGGGGGGGGGGGGGGGGGGGGGGGGAGGACGGGGTGGAGTGGAAGGTTTTGGGGACGGTATTGGGATGGGGGGAAGGAAGGGGATGGATGTGGGGGGAATGGGATTGATGGTGTGTGCGAAGAACTTAAAGCGGACTGTATGGTTCGATAGCATAGAATCTCTTTTCCAAAAATGCCTCCATTCATCGAGAAGCAATAACAAGGCCCCCTCCCCATCCCTCACAACCCATATTCCCTGACTCCTATTACCAACCCCCCCAACACTAAGCCCCCGTCTCATACTAACTTCTCACCCTCTATCACCCACTTCCCCCCTTCCTCCAAATCCATACGTGCAACCCCTTCCAACCCCTTCATAGAGCCATATATAATGGCCTCTACAATGGGGCCGCCCTGCGAGACATAATGAGAAATCAAACATGGCCCCGAGGAAATAGCAATGAATTAAAAATCAAAAATCAAAAATCAAAAATCAAAAATCAGGAATTTAAAAAAGACAGAAAAAGTAAATCAAGACGAGAAAATCAAATTATTGTCGTGTGTCGAGAAGGTGAAATCCAGGTCCCGAGATCGTTAAGTCGAGTTCACTGGTATCGATCGATGTCGTCTGCATACATGTTATCGTATTCGTCATCATACTCCTAGCGTCGAAGCCTGTGTCATATTCAATTCTTACCCCAATTCGATGAATTGAACAGAAATGGCGGCGAGATCTTCGATTGCTGGTGGTTTGAGCTGTTGGGTTTTGTTTCGGTTTCGAGTCCGACAGGTGGTTCGACTGGTAGCTTCGGTGTGTTATAATTGGGTGATGTGTGTTATTTAGAACATGATTCGGAAATGGAATTATGACTGGGTGTAGAGTTAATTGGGCGGCTGAGGTTAGGTATGGAGTTTCGGTGATTCGATTTGTTGTTGGGTTGAACTATAGCTGGCTTGTGGGTTGGCAGGGTGGATGCTAGCGGGGGAAGTATTCGTTTCCTATTTTGGATCGCTGTAAGGTTTCAGATATACATATTGCTCGAGTCCTCTGTGTTGGTGTACTGTCATAAGGAGGTATATGGAAAGGTTCCATATCCCAGTCCTATGGTTCGATGTGTTTATGGATGTGTTGTGTTGGTGTTGCTTGACAATTCTTATTTCGCGTTCGAATGGCTATTGTATTGGTTTCGAGAGATCTGAGGTTAGTATTATTAAAGGCTTCCAGTGTTGAGAGATTGGCCCAGCGATGAGCTTGACTGTTGGACCGTTCGTCGATTCAAGTTCCCTATTGAAGAAGAGTTCGACGATGGAGACAATTTAGGGTATGTAATAATTCTTGTGTTGACGGAGTTGTTCCATGTCGCGGATCGAGCATCAGAATTTGTCGGTAAGCTATAATGGGTTAGAGTACGAGGACTATTATTGTAGTTGTTGCAGAGTCGTGATTCATCGATGATCCTAATATTGGCGTCGGCTATACTGGGAGGAAAGGAGCGATATCCAACAATTAATTAACATCGACAGGTATTGTTTCGAGGTCGGCGGGTATTGTGACTTCAAGACGGGGTAGTTTAAAGTCTCGAGAAATGTTAGTATTGATGGAATACGGCGCGTAAAGTCGGTATTCACGAAATATTCGAAAAGCCAAGGACAGCGATGTTTTGATAGTGCACAAAGGACTCTCTAAGTGACTCGAGGAAGATATTATCTGTACTCGGTAGACGGTAGGTTTCGCGTGGCTTTAAGGCGGCTGAGGTATTCCACAGTTCGTTGAATTATTCGTTGTCAGTTATAGTCTGATTGATTAGAAGGCGATGTGATAAGTAGTAAATGGAATAGATGCAGTTCTATGATACAATAGCTATTATGGTTCCGCGAGAGTGAGATCTAGTGGAGTCCTAGATGTCAAAGGTCGACCATGCTAAGTAGGAGCAGTTCAGCAGATATCGTGGCAACTAATTAAATACGATAGATATGTATGTGTCGTTGCCTAGTAGCTCGTGCGTGTTGTAAATATCGATATTGTTGACATGTTTAGAATTGTGACTCTTCGTGGTTGTGTTGTGAAGTCGAGGCTCATAGTGTTTCTTGTGTTGATCCTATTGAAGTTCGTAGCATCCGCAGATGTGCTAGGTCGGTAAACATTTGAATATAGAATAAGTCCTCAAGCGTTGTTCCTCAGTGTTACTGCGGCGCGATATCCATATTAAACAAAGCTTCGGAATAAGTATATCAGTGGTGACCTCAGGTCATTCGATGTGTTGAAGTTGTATGAGGGTGACATATTGAACAGGCTCCGAAGTTTTGTTAGTTCCTGAAGTGTTAGTATTGTAGGTATAAAAGTAAAAATCACGAAAAGGGTGTGTTGAAGAAAAGTAAGGAATGAAGGAATGTTGGAAGAAGAAATTCGGCGGGAAAGAGGGAGTTCTTATAGGACTCCCGTTGCCACATTCACGTGCCAAAGTGTTGGGGTGTTGAGTCACGCTGGTGAGCAATTTTAAGGCAAAACAAGGCAACCTTCGGAAAGCTTCACAGAAGTGGGCGCGTAGTGGGGAACACAAGGCTGAATTCACCGCTGGTGATTCTCGTGCTATGGAAGGTTCTGGTTGGTGGGTCCATCAAAGCCTTTTCTTCATGGATGTGGGACTCTCTCTGATAGGTGGTAGCACCGGAGGCTTTCTGCCTTCCGGAAGCCTCTCCAGCGAAACCATGGTTGGATGCTGCACTATTTAGGCATGCGACAGGGTCTCTGCTGGTCTACTGTGTTCCACACTCACTACACACAACATGATGCTCGTCGTGGTATGCCCATGCCAGCCTTGTCATCTCCAGCCTTTCACCACTCGGCATTGTAAGCGCCATCGATTGCCACTTATGTACCTGACCCGCTGCATCTGACCGTTTCGGTTAGGACTGATAAGCGCCTAGGAAGGATCTACATGATGGTGTGTACGTGTGCACAGTGAGTTGGCAGGTAGAGTGTTGAAGTGGGACAGGAGGTGGTGGATGTGGCCCAGCAAGCCCAAGGCCGAAATTGGCGGACCAGGGTAAGGTAGGTAGCTAGTTCCCGCAAGCTTGAATCAGTCAGGGATGAGCAGCCACCTAAGCTCCATTGTTAGCATGATTGGCAAGGGACCCATCGACGGGCTCTAACCTGGATGCCCCTAGAACACGATAAACAGGGTCTTGATAGAAGTGAAGTAGCAGGTGATGGATTGGTTGGAGGTAGAAGTAGAAGATGGATAATCTTAGCGCTGGACTGCAGCAAGCCGCGTAACCCCGTGCGTCGCTCCTTCTAAAATTAGTGGCTTGCTCGCACGAAGTACAGGGTCCAGTGGCAGGAAGATGAAGGGGGTAAAGAATGTCCTGCAATCAGCTGAGACCTAGCCTGCACAGCCCTGTTACCCTTTACAGTTAACAGTTACAAAGGCCCTCTCACCGCCCGCTTCCTGCCCCTTCCACTTCCACTTCCATTCTTTCCTTTTACAACCAACGACTCGACTCCACAACAACTGAATCCACCTTCATCCACATCCACCGCCAAGACCCTTCTTCACAGTTACCAGTACACATCGCTCAATATGCCTGCTCAAATCGCTCAGCCCCTTCCCACCCAGCAGATGACTGCCTCCTCTCCCGCCGACGCTCCTCGCGCCGTCGATGAACAGCCCGTAAGTCTTACCCCCCACATCAATCCAACCAACCAACAACAACACCAATTGCGATCAACACTCTACCAACATATCCGACCCGCTGTCTTATCACTTGGCATCAATACATCAGCCAAGCTGTCGCATACACCTGCCGCAAGTCGTTTCAGGAAGGATAGAAAGCTAATACCTTTGCGTGCCACAGAAACCCCAAGAGCCCATGACCATGAGCCTTCGTGGTGGAGGTGAGAAGGAGGATGTCTGCTGTGGCCTGTACGTCTAAGATCCCCCGACCTATAATGTGTGTGATAAGAGGTGGAATGCTGATGATGATGGTCAAACAGCTGTGCTGGCCTCGCCTGCTTCGAGTGCTGCGAGTGCTGCTGCTAAATGCCTAAGTACCGCGACGACGGGGTCAAACGCTCGATAGAGATCTATTCTACCACACCCCGGGCGTCTACATGCGATAGAAGATGATGGTATTAGGAGCGACTGGAAGATACTCTCTTGCGCTTGGCTTTGAAATTGAAGAGATGTTGTGATGGATTTAAAAATTCGTTGTCTTCCGGCAGCAATGAAATTGATTCCCCCCCTGATTGCTTTGCATATCGACTTTCTTCCCAATAATCGATACTTCTAGCAGCAATCATGATTGAGCTTTTAGCCGCCACAATTCGATCCCTAGGTACACCTTTCAACGTCGAATTACAAAACTAATGGGGAATCACCCTCATCTCCTATCCCCCCAAATCTAGCCCACCAGCGCAGCTTTCTTGCCCGCTTCTCACCAATCTCGCACCCCACCCATAGCTTTTCCCACACCTCTCCCCTTCCCCTTGTTGAAGACTTTTTTCCCCTCACCGGACCTCCCTCGTCTATAGCACCAAAACCACAAACATCAAAGCTAGCAAGCCAGTTCAGTGGTACATCATCCCAGCGAACGAACCAACCTCGCCTCCCACAGTTCCTCAAGAGCCTTTTCTCCTCACCGCATCCCCATACCCAACCCCATCCCCAACACCAACACCAAAACCACAGGAATGAAAGCCATCGTCATCAACCCAATCGCCACTTCACCGCTACCTGATTCCAGCGAACGAACCCGCCCATCTATCCTACTAACAACCAGTAACCACCGCCTATAACCGCCCAGCCCAGCCCACCCACGAACCGCCTGCACAGCCTAAGCCTAAGCCTAAGCCTAAAATTTAAGGAATCCGCACCGACGCGTGAATCCAGGATCTTGAACTTATCGGATCCTCCACCCACTCCTCTCCAATTTCCCCCTCACCTCCCCACGCCTTCTCCGCTCGTCACATGCTCCAAATTCAAATCCCAATCTCACCCCCACCCTCACCTACCTGCCTACCTATCTACCTACATACCTAACAAATTATAACTCACTGCTATTCCTATATCTCTTTCCAAATAGATAATCAAATAGGACCACAAGCTAGAACGTAACCATTAAGACCCTTCTTTTGGTGCGGCGGATAATGGAATGCTGTGCTATGCTATGTCAGCAACACCCCAAAGAAGTCTAATTATCATGTAGAAGAAAAAGATAAAAGCCGGCTTCGAAATAGCTGTGGCAAGATGCAAGATGGAGATAGAGGGCCGATAAAAAGCTGACTGTAATCGTGCAAGTCGGCTTAAATACCCTCTCTCTCCCCACTTAGTACTGGTCTCAACAGCACCCATCTCTTCTCCCTTCCTCATTCCCGCATCCTATCTATCTATCTATCTATCTATCTATCTATCTCATCCCATCTCCTCTTCCTTTCTTCCTTCTTCCCTTTTTCCTTCTTCCTAAGAACGAAACCATAACTCCAGGGCGGGCTTGTGATTGGATGTCCAAGGGATGAGAGGGGGAGAGTTGGTTTTCCATGCGTCCAAGTCTTCCACCTATCACTTTGACTTGGCTTTTACTTTGGGTTATAGCTGAGTGGTGGGGACGGACGGGCGTGAGGCGCTGATATTGTGTGATTTGGGATTAGGGGAAGGGGGGTGGGTTTGATGGTGAGGGTGGGAGGGGATTGGAGATGGGGGGTGGGGGAGGTATAATTCTTTAGCATTGGGATTCATTTTTGGGGTAATTAGTAGAGGTGATGGGTATGCTGTGTTTGTACAGGATATAAGTATAGATTTTGAGGGTTATGAATTAGGTTCGATATTATGTGGTTTGTGAGTTGGATGGGCTTGATGGCGAGGGTTGGAGGGAGGGGTGTCGTGGAAGGGTAGTGTTTTCTATAAGTTATGTTCTCACTACTACTTCTGCTTAGAATTTAATTTTGTTTTATTGTTTACGGGGTGGATATACTGTGTATAGAGAACGTGAATTAGAGCTCGGGGGATATGCACTAATCTCTTCTCAGCCATGGTTCATGAGACGAATTGATGCCATACCCCGCTATACCAATATCTCGAATCATAATGAAGGTTCTAGCATGGAAAATTTCTTTGTATTGGATTAATACTTGTGTGAAGGTTAGTCTTGAAGATTCTCCACGTTCCCGATCTGCCCACTCTCTAAATCTTTCTTGCCCCTCTAACTCGCGTTTCCGTCTCTGTGCTTCCATCTCCTTAAGTCGGCGTACCTGTTCTTCATACCCATTCCACGGCTCGTCATCTGGGAATGTATCGGTGGGATGTTGATATGATTGTGGCTCGGAAAAATAAGAGAGGGTCTGGTCGTATGATTTACGCTGAGTCACGTCGGAGAGGACTTCGTAGGCGTCGACGAGCTGGGGGTTTGTTAGTGGATAGATTCAGAGAGTGAGAGGGCAACGTACGTGTTGAAAAGCTTCTTTAGCTTTAGCTGTGCCGCCGTTTTTATCGGGATGGGTTTTCAGAGCTCGTGCCTTGTAGGCGCTTTTGATTTCGGAGATGTCGGCGTATGGTCTAATGCTCAGCACTTCGTAATGCGTTTGTGGCGTGTTATGAGACATTTTGGGTGCTATATGTTGGTAGAAGTGAAGCTGTGCGTAGATCTATGCGTAGATGGATAGGAAATGTTGGTGAGACAAGTATGCGGGATGTAACCTGTTGGCACCGTTGACACTTTGGGATCTATAACACTTCACAGAGTAATCGTGTCGAAGAGGCTGCTTAAATGCCATCACGTATCTTTCATCCGCGTACCTTTGACATTAGCATGAAAGAACATAATCTTTCAGAAAAGCTCTTATAGTTCCCTTGTTAGCGCTCTTATTGTTATGTAAAGCAATCCTTTTCTATCAAGAAAGGATAGGGACCTCGCGATTAATTGCAGACAAAGGAGATATCGGTAGGAGCCAAGTCATTTGGTATGTCAAAGCGGCAGTTATATATGTGTTGCTAATTCCTGGCGATTCTAATCGAGGATGTAGTTAGCAGAGTGGTAATGATAGAAAATAAGTACCGTTAGGAAGAATAATAATGAAGAAGACAATCGTCAAACGACCAAGTGAGGGTATCTTGATAAGACCGTGGAGCGAGAACAGCCTCGAAGAAGCGAAGTATTTCGCTATAGGGAACAAAGACCCTATGTAGTCTAGATGGAGGCTCTGTTTGCGGATTGGGTTACTGGTAATGAATCTAGCCATACACGTATCCGAGAGACTCATCCGTCGCTCAAGCCATGGCGTAGACTCCTCCCATGCCCAGTGAAATCAAGGTACCTTCCTTTGCCGCAGGCTTTGATGTCTATCTGCGGTTTCACGGCCGCTTCAACTGGATCAGCAGAATCACGGCAGACACGGCCATGATCAATCCCAGCATTGGCGGTGGCATAGTCGCGGATCCGGCTGAACATATAGCACGCGCCCACTCATAGGAGAGATCTTCACATATCGCAGCAAGGGCGCGGTTGTTCTCTTGGGTTTGGGCAAGAGTCTTGCTGAGGACCTCGCTGATTTGCTGTGTCAGTTGTGTGAGGGCGGCGATCTAGCAAGAAGTTTTAGCATATCTAAAAGCAGAAATTACATATGCCCGCACTCACCGCCGAGTCTGTTGAGTTGCTTGAAGACATGTTTGATGTTGATCTTAAGATTTGATTGGGGTGGCTATGCTCGTATTGTTATGTCGTTGACTGGAATGTGGGATGTTGATTTGCAGCTTGAAGGAAGCAAGGAAGCAGCAAACGAACTTCTCACGCTATTCCGAGATTAGGCAACAACGAACCATGGAAGCATATTTCGAAATCAGTTGGCGATGATTGGAAGGTGTTACAGCCGTTCACGAGTATTTTGGTACAACAGGAGTTTGAAACACTCATCCGTGAGGCAAACCCATCCGGGGAATCATTCCCGTCCGATTGGCCCTGCACACTCCCGGTTCTCTGGGCTTAATATATCTGTACGATACATAAAATCCAGCTCCACGTTCTTGATGGCTTAGCTTTGAATCGGTCTACGTCCGTAAAGGAGGGGCTCGATATAGCAAGAGCAGCCAGTGAATGTTGTCAGAAAGATTAAGTCCGCAAATACGTATCACAGATCAATCGTTCCACCATCATCCACCAGCGGCATGCAACTTGACGCTTTCGGGGCCGACCAAGGATATTGTGCGTGTCAGATATTGCCTCGCAGGGCACAACCAGGCATATACCGCTACTTTTAGATGGCATTCCAGCTCGAGATAAGCTCATACTCGAACACGGCCAAGCAGAACGCATCCGCGGTACTGGAACCTGTCGCTAGTTTGAAGTTGCCGGTGCCAACCATGGCGTAAGTACAACGACGCAATCATTATCATCCAGCAATGACCGGAGATAACAACCAACTTTCATTTGCAAGGCCTGGAAGAGAAAACTGTCATTGGAATACAAGATCCATGCGTAACTCAGTTCCAGATATACGAGCGTAAGGCCTATTTGCGGTCAACTAATGCTATGCTTGCCCAGCCAACGGAGAGGTTTTCGCTTCACTGGAAACCGAGACCCAGCGATTGCAACCCTTGCTACACGGTTCTCTGAGCTTAGACCAGATAGCTAGCATCGTCCAAAGTCAGTGATGCCACCAGAGACTACGCCTTGATTTCCCTTTCAGGTCGTTGCGTTGACTTAGCTTTTGGCCTGGTGACATATCCTAGTACTAGCCAACCTTTGAATTATCCTAGCGACATGTAACCTCTGAAGACCATGGTAACAGCAGGATGAGCACTAGCAACGCAGGCTGGGTAAATTGTGGATGATATCAGGTCGCTTTCCTAGACCAAAAACTTTTCGCCTCATGACTAAGCGCTGACTAATCCACTAATTTAGATACACCCAAGTCTGGCGTAGTATGCATGTGCCCCTCGTCACCCTCTGGGGCTGCTCTACTAGGATGATGCGTATCGATTTTACGAATCTAATGAAGTACACATTTACCTCCTGACTCATGGAAGCCTCACCTTCCCTGTTCTCGAGACTCTACCACTGGCTGATTGGCGAGCCGAGGATCCGCCAAACCAACCTCCAAGTTCTCAAAATCCCAGCCGACGGATCCCCACCGCATCTCGTCCAGCTCAACACGATTGACGTCGCCTCTGAGGGCAATGTTGACAGTTTCCAAGGCCACATCCCCGATTTCCGGCCTTACTGGGGTACAAAAGAAGGATTTTCTTGGCGTGACATTGTGCAGTTCGAGGTCAGAGACCAGTCACTGCCGGAGCTCAATGGGGTCTACTTTGGTTGGAAGAGCTTTGCTTTGGATCACATTCCATTGAGCGAGCATACAGGGTTTTGTGGGGATGCTTTCGTTGCTAAGACGCCTATTTGGGAGTGTGATGAGAATGGGGCTGTGTATGAGGATTTTCCTATTGCTTTTGTCAGGTCGCCGCTATTGGAGATGATGTTGGAAAGAATGCATGATAGATGATCGTAGTCTGCTGAATGAAGTGCGTGGCGAGTTGATGGGACTGGAGGGGCTTCTTAGGACTCCGAGCATATTGAGAGCCAGGGGCTGAATTTGACATGGTAACAAGAAGCTGGAATTTGAACGTGATACAGGAATGATTGCAACAAGGGGCCTTTACTGCGGCGGTACGGACTGAACCGTAACGGTCTCTTATGGAAGAAAATTGCAAGTACAGTATCTAAGACGTCTGATTCTCTTCCTGCTAGGATTACTTAACGATCCCCAGAAATTCAAAGTTATTGGCAGGCGAGTTGTTCTTCAGAGAATAGCCTCGGCAATATCTCTCACAGTACATGCAAGGTTTACGAGAACTTTGGATGTATTGAAGCCTTATGTTGGGTGAACAAAATCTACCAGACTAGGCGCAAGCTGTGAGATTCACTGAAATGATTATGTTGCTCTAGGAAACACCTAATATTGACACATAACCTGGCAGTGCTCTAAACAGAAATCCAGATAGTGTTCCGAGCGAGACGAGAGAAACCGAAATTTTAGGCTTGAATTCTCCTGCAAATCTACGATGCCGTTGAGGAATCTGTGATATGGGCCACAGCAGCACCATCTCGCTCTTTAAAGACAATTCGGGCCTTGGAGATCTGCTCTGGTAAAGGATTTGCACCTCTCGCATCAATTACCTCAGCCCGATCGACTAGCTCATCAAGATCACTGCCACGGGTTGTACGGAGCACTGTGGAAAAGGTATTGTTGTAGGAGTATCCGTTTTTGTATAAAGAACTTATGCCGTTGAAGACGCAAAGGGAGGCGGAGAGGATAGCAAGGCCATACGCAAGCCAGAGATTCCAAGGTTTGTAATAATAGGTAGCCCCGTTCTTGATGGCTGTTACCGATGCAGTGACGTTAGGCTCACTATCAAGTCAATAGAGGTCAGTAGGATTAGCTCTGGTAGTCAATTCACGTGGGCGAAAGGAAAGGTAATGTATACGCACTGGAAGACATCATTGGTGAGAAGGCTTAGGCTCATGTTTTGAAAGAGTTGCTGTATCATTGTGCCGTTACTATATTCGCCTCGGCTTGGATTGAGTACTGTGTTCTGGATCTGTAGGGTTGAGCTGTACGTGGTATTCGTGTCTTTGATGAGAGAGATAACTCCAGTCATCATCTTACCAAATACGTCAATCAACGCCTCGGCGATCAAGGTTTGGTTATCGGAAAGCGATGTCTGGTCACCATCGAGTTTGATTGAGCCTGGAACAATTGCGTTGAAGATCTTTGGGATTTTCACATCCAAGACTTGTGGTTTCCCAGGTTCAAAATGGAAGTCGACCTCGTATGAAGCGTTTTGGAGAGAGCATTGCACCATTGTCCAATTTGAACTTATGCCAAGTCCATCAAAGTGGGTTCCACTTGGATCATTCTGAGCCGAGGTAGTTTGGGACGCAATATTGAGAGGGTCAGTTGTGGGCTCGCTTGGCCACGTTATTGATGAACCCAATGGCGGCGCCGAGGATAAGTTGAACTGTTCAGTGGCGTCCCCAGCCCATGCAAGATAAGTGATAGCTTGATTACTGGTCGCCGACATTGGATCTGACGGTGATTGGCGCTGTGTGTAAGGGTGAGTGTTGTCAAAGAACGCATCCCTCTCCGTGGAGTTGAAATCGCGGCATTGTAAGGCCGGTCCGGTGAACCTTTGGGTATAAGAGGAGTTCGGAAGAGGTGGGAGAATGGAGAGAATTGATCCCTGGAATGCACTGGACATTGCAAGTCGCGATACGAGTGGTAGTGGCCCACCATACCCGATGCTACCGGCGTCGATGTAGTGCTCGTAACTTGTGCTGAGCTGTGGTACTGGACTCTTCAGTTGTTGGATCACGGAGTAGGTAGTTACAGATAAGGTTCCTGGTGTGATAGGACCTGCCAGCGGTGCTAACCTAAGGTATTGAATTCAGCCATTTGACGCTTTACCTGATACCATAAAAGTGCTGACCATTTTATCGCGGCCATAAACACTAGCATGAAATTTCCCCGCCATAGCCTAGTGTCAAGAAACGGCGTCACATTTACTAAAAAGGCGAATAACGAGTCGACTTCCTCAACAGTGACTGATCGTGATCGCAAGGAGTACCAGAATTGCTGTGTGTAAGCTGTTGCTATTGCAACACCTAGAGTAAACGTGACCAAGTATGCGAAATATGTACCAACACGAATGTACCATTCCTGCTGCGTAGTGTTCCCAACTGATGTACCGTCACGAGAGTTGTAGAAAAAGTGATGGCCTAATGCGAAGGCCACGCCAAGAATGAGCGATGCAATCATGATAATTGGAGCTACAGGATCTATACGTTTCGATCTTTTAGAAGGAGAATCGGCTTGATCATGCTGCATTTCCTTTGTTGGGGGCGGTATTGCAGGTGAAAGCACCTTGGAGTTGGTGCTCTCTACCTCTTCGTCATACCGTGGCTCGAGAGCTTTCATGTTTGCGAATTTCGATCCTTTTCGTATTCGATGTCAGACGACAAATGTCAGGACGAGAAATTCAGCCAAGGTCAGAAGATCCCACATTATATACGAGTAAGACAAGAAGATAACAGAATCCATGACTCAGCCGCAAGACGTACATTTCCATGTGTGGTTTCAACCTACTGTTCAGACCTACTACCAATAGATGCATTCTGTGTTGCATTCGGATCACAGCTACTCAATAGAGGAAGCAAAAAATTGCAAAGCCTCAAGAACCGTAGCTCTGTTGGCCAAAGAGCGGGCGAATAATATTGAGACGGGACCGTCTTCCCAACACTAAGGCATTGAATCGGATTGTGCTCGAAACAAAGGCACTGCTTACCCTGTTAAATTGAGGTAAAACTGCCGACGGGGACGACCAATGATCGCCTCATCTAGAGTACGTAGTTGGGCGCTTAGCAGGTATATGAATCCTACACATGCAATGCAACCCTACGATTAATTGATCTCGGCATTCAAAGTTTCGGCAGTGACGAGGCGCAATGCAATCTGAAACCAACTCCTACGAGGAGCTTATTGATTAGTCTCGCCGCGTGGAAGGCTGCGGATCGGACCTGTAGTAGAAGCGGAAACTGTCATTTGCTGCGTGCTCCCTGACCTAAGAAGGATGCACTCATCGGCTGGAAGGAGTAAAGACATACACAAGCCAACAATGTTCCAGCAACCGAAAAAATGTGACGGCAGCCAACGACATAGCAGTGGGGAAGAATTGGACGCAGGCTAGCCGTACGCGCCGTGAAACAAGTAAGTGGTCTGTTGAAGACCCCTAGAAGATTTGACGTAAAAGCCAAGAAGAACCCTGAAGCTGATCGCCCGGGCACCATCTCTCGGCTTGTATTCTACATTAGATTTAGCATTAAATGGTGGTCCGGCCCGGAGGCAGCCTAGAATTAGTGGCCTAGGCGCCAAAATAAGTCCTCAGAGCTAGGTCTTCTACCTCTACATCTTGCTTTAGATTACCACAATGGTTGATAGTGGAGGGTGAAGTGGTCAATTGATCAAGTAATAAAGGGTCCGCTATTCTTGGCTTTTATATATGAATTCACAATTAATTATAACAATACGGAGAATGACACCATTAATCTTGATTTGCGCCAAGATATGTTCGGCAAGCCCTAGCCCTTACTCAATGATAGTCCCCTGGAGGGTGCTGGGAACTTAGGGGTCTCCAGGGGCCCTTGGATTGATGTTTCAGCAGCTTGCTATAGGGGTATTAGGCCCTGGAGCCCTGGTTTAGGGGATCAGAATCCACTATCGTTTGCGCCCGAGCGGCAGTTGTCTACGAAGTAGGCACCCGTTTCAGGGCGGCTCTTTGTAGGGCTGAGGTCTTTGCGTGCCAAGACTCTTGGCACAAATCAAGATTAATGGTGTCATTCTCCGTATTCATGATTATAATTTTGATCATTAGAAGTTGAATAGTTATACATTCAATATTTAGAATATTAATACCTTATATATACAATTAGTCTGGAGACTACTCGAGCTAGCAGTTTGGTGGAAAAAAACAGCGTCTTCGTGAACGACGTATTCTCTCGATGCTGCCTTAGTACTCACATGGCACTTGAGAGCCTTGAGATCAAATCAAGGGTCGTTTACCAGAACATGTGATGACTTGAGACTGTGCCTCCTTAAAGATAGCAGCGCTTTGGGGACGTATCGGCTTATAGGTATTCCCGAACTACGGCGATCGCAATTTCGATCATATCTAGGAAAGCAACTTGCACACCTCCTTCCAACATACAACAAATGACTTTCCACACAGCAGAAGCCTACAACGAGATTCGTAGAACATGGCCCAAAGACTGGCGGTATGGGTCGTTACGTGGACTTTCGTTACCATAGCTAGGTAGTATAGGGTTTTCCGCATCAAGGAGCTGCG
Source organism: Cladonia metacorallifera KoLRI002260 (assembly GCA_000482085.2). Classification (NCBI taxonomy): domain Eukaryota; kingdom Fungi; phylum Ascomycota; class Lecanoromycetes; order Lecanorales; family Cladoniaceae; genus Cladonia; species Cladonia metacorallifera. Next base: position 135,983 of record KI911133.1, read on the forward strand.
TCCTTGGGTTCGACTAGCCAGGTAAGCTATGGCTGTACTTTAGATGGGTCCTCATTCCTGACTTGCAAGACATTCAGATCTAAATGGCCAATGTCCACAACATCTGGGGCGTCAACGTCTACCCACGAGCCATCAGACCCTGGACTATGGCATCCCTCCGAAATGTCCACGGAAGGCCAAGCGGGCGTATTGGGTGTGGGTGCCCCCGTCGCCTTCGTTCGGAATTCCTGTACATCTTCATTGGGGTGAGTCAGAGTGGTCACAGCCATTGCAACTTTCTATCATAAGCCGCAAGTTATTTATTTTCTGGTTACACTCACATAGGGTACGTTTGTTGACACTTCGACCGTTTTAGTGAACTGAAGCCTTGGTAGGGTATAGTAACAAGCTGGATCTCAAGAGTATTGGGTGGTTGAAAGTCCGGGGCTTTTGCTTTCTTTTGTCTTGCAGAGCAATGAGGGGAATTGTCAATCCACTACTGGATGGTGTGTGGTAATCAAAACTGGATTGGTCGAAGCTGTCGGTTCCGTTACCCATCCATCATTTATCCATACTGCCAGCTGGCACTGCTCTTCGGCCATTCAGTGTGGCCTGATTACGCCACCTATACGGGACAAAGGTTGCTTATTCTTCGATCATTATACAAATGTGAGATCCATGTACAGCGTGGCTGGCAGTCCTACTGAACCTGCTGGCTACGTGTTTTCAGCTTACGTCCCTGCAGGCACCCTAGGAATAGCTATGGTATAGGGGCTGTAGCGTTACTAACAGATTTGATACGGCATCAAGCCGTGTCACATTTCTTTTATTAAGCAGAATGAAACATTGTGAAGGAGAATTCCCACAACTTTGAGCCTTGTCATTGTTATTGACGCATCAATACCTCTCTAGACATTAATCACGAATAAGTCCTGCCGCTTCCGCTTCTAGCCTTAGGGGTACGCAGCGGCTGCTTTATAGTGAGCCGGGGGGAAGCGGCCTGGAGTCATGCCTGAGCTAGGTGAGCCCCCGGGGGGGAGGTGCAGGGGCGCAACACGCCTTTCCGTTCGGCTGAACCATAGAAACTCCCGCCAATAGCTAAGGCCATTTCCTGCGACAACCTGCACCCTCCAACCCTTGGCCAAACGATACAAGGGGCAGCGATTAGTCTTGTGAATAAAGAGTCTATTCGTGGCACCCTGCCACGCCCACTGCTGGCTAATAACGCTTCTGCGAAGAAACTTACAGTCGACTTATTAAGGACAGGATGTGGCGTGCCTCTTCCTCAGCTTGCATTTACGGGCCGCAAGAACGTCAAGCTCGGTCTCGGGCTTGAACGCGTAGGATCCTCATTCTTGCTCTAAATCAAGCGTCTGTGAGCACATACTCAGAGTCTGATGAAGCACAACCAACTATGAGCCATGCATCTACCGCGCAAATTGCTCATCCAGATGACCCTCTAAGCACCAGCCCCATAGGGCTATACGGTTGGGGAGTGAACCCATAATCTACCCCTTACTTGTACAAACTTCCTTACTGCACCCTACAGCACTTTACCAGCTTTACGTCCAGCCCAGTGAGGCTGTAAAGTAAGGGGTTGAACTTTTCAGCGAGTACACATTCCTCAGTCTTTTGTTTTGATAGTCGCGCCGTCGCGTTATAAGTATTATGGCCTTACACGCTGAGAGAAAGTCGAAAGCCTGAATCCCATAAAATGACTCTCAATGGCATCACGTTGACATGGGCTATACCTGTTGATGCCGCCGAGCTTGGAGCTCGGTTGGAATCTTACGTTGAGACAAAAGCTTCCATTCATGTTTTCAAGCTTTGTACACAGCATGCGCATCCGGGAGCGTCCCTCGGAAAACTTTCTCCAGAATTGATTGAAATGGTCTCCAACGAAGTTCAGAATGCGACTTTTAACAGACGGCTGCAAATCTGGCAAGACCTTTTGAGGTGTTGCGCGAACAAGTGTCGACCATCTGAACACCTAAGTAAGGAAGACTCTGAATCGTTGAGAGAGGAGCATCTAACGGAGGACCATAATTATGAAATCATGGACGGTGAATGCGGTGGTAACGAAGACTATCTCATGGGAGCAGGCGTGAGACATGATGAGCACGAGCACGTTGATGCAGTCATGACCTTTCTGTCCCACCTAGAGAGCAATTATTTTCACAATAGAAGCGGTAGCTGGTTTCAGAAGTGCAAGAAGGTCTGTTCCTTCTTCCTTGACCAAGCCATGGCAACTAAGCAATGGCATAGATCATTGCCGAAGACTTCGGGCTGGAAGCGTACTTTACACCCTTCCGGGACTTGGAAATGACGGGATACTGGCCTTATCCCCCTGTCACCGCCGTTCTGGCCTATTTGATTCTTCCATCAGTATACTCAACACTAAGAACCTCTAGTGGCTCTGAAAAAGTCTCTTACCTGTCCTCTGTCATTGTCGACCCTTCAATTCTGCACTCCGCCCGTCATGACCTGTTCAAAGTGGCTATGTGCACTCTCCAGCTCGAATCAGTGCCCCTCGGTCAGTACTTTACATGCGTTGTACCCACCTCTACACCGCTTCAACCTTTAAATTATCATCGTCCCAATTGCAAGTGCAGCAGACACATCGAAGAGAAAGAGACTCGAGATAAAGCTGCTCGTAAGGAAGCATATACTTCGTACTTAATCAGGCTGACACAAGTAGAATTGGCCGCCTCATCGCCATGGCCGAAGCTTATGATTCTTGGATCTGGATGTTGTGATGCTGTAAGGGAATAGATGCGGACTTCATGAGATATGACTCCTCTCGCCCCTGGGGCAGACCTTGCGAAAAGAAGCTCTCGTAATGAATGAGTAAGGAAAGCTTTTCCCTACCTTTTTTCCGGCCTACACTGATAGAGATCCAGATTGCTTCGATTGCTATCTATGTATCTCCCCCATGGGACTGTCATGATCTCACTGATCCGTCCCGGAAACTAGATTTCAAACATGTTACGATCTCCCCAATGTGATGACTACTGCGAAAGCTGGTTCGGCAGCAACATGTTTCAACACCATCGCCCATTATCACAATAACATCTGATGTAGTGTAAACTGGAATCAAAATACCTCGGCATAAGTGAACGCGCGCCGTCCCAAGACATTTGCTTGCCGTGCGTTGTTCGTCGTTTGAGGCTGGCATTTCGCAGTGACTTTTACCCCGTAAGTACGTCATACACAATATCGCACAACGCTTAAATAGCTCAAGACTAACAAGAATCTTATAGCCATGAGATCGTATGCAATCACATTTGGTTAGGGTAATATGGCAAGGCTGCAATTGATGTGTACATAGTAAGAGTACATGTATCTATAGTGAAATAGTAGGCAGACTCCAGTTTAGTAAATCCACGCCGAACACGCGTTCCAACTGTTAGACTGAATACTGACCGCATAGTCAGCATACAGCTTTCATTGATGTTCTGCTTGGACCTCGCTGACACATCAAGCCTTACTTGAAAGACTGCCTGCTAAGAAGCTGGGCTATATAATTTCGAAATCGAGGCCTGCCACAATGCCCCCTCTCGGCCAAGAATGCCAACACGCTACTCTCCACCCCTGAAACCCATTCGACTCTCCCATTCACCACCATCCCAATCATTCCTTCGTCGCCGCTCCCAATGGTTCTACGTCCTCCTAGCACTCTTGACGGTCTACCTATGGCATTCCTCCTCCTTCCACTTCCTCCCTTCCGGACATCCCGTGCACGCACCTTCTCTCATCTATAAAAACGTGGTTTGGTCTCGCTATGCCTACAGCCAATATGCAACCAACAGCGCGTACCTATGCAATGCCGTCATGGTCTTCGAAGCCCTACAACGCCATGGTAGCAAAGCTGATCGAATACTCTTCTACCCGCAAGAATGGGACCTTGACATTGCGAGTACGTCTGATCGAGACAGCCAGTTGCTTGTCAAGGCGAGGGATTGGTATAATGTCAAGCTTCTGCCGGTGGAGATAGATAAAGTGGGCTTTGATGCCTGGAATGGCAGCTTCACGAAGTTTATGGCTTGGGATCAAACGCAGTATAATCGAATATTGCATTTGGATTCGGATGTTACGGTCTTGAAGAATTTGGATGAGCTGTTCATGTTGCCGAAGGCGCCAGTGGCTATGTTGAGGGCTTATTGGAAATTGCCCGAGGAGAGGAGCTTGACTAGCCTCTTTATCCTGTTGGAGCCGTCCGAGGAACAATTCCAGCAGTTGATGGTTGCTGCGAGGCCCGATAATAGGGCGAAGGATGAATATGATATGGAAATCCTGAACAAGTTCTACGGTGATTCGGCTATGGTGCTACCGCATCGGCAGTATGGGCTTTTGAGTGGAGAGTTCAGGAATACGGATCATAGAAATTACTTGGGCAACGCTTTGGAAACGTGGGATCCGTACGAGGCTATGAAGGAAGCGAGCCTTGTTCATTTCTCGGATTGGCCTTTGCCAAAACCTTGGATCATGTGGCCGCATCAGCTGATAGGGGAGGTCATGCCTAGGTGTAAGCTTGGGAAGCTTGGCAACGATGATTGTAGGGACAAGAAGATATGGAAGGACTTGTATGATGACTTCAGGAAGAGGCGAAAGGTATGTTAATCAGACAGTGATATGAGGATTTGGCTAATCGTAGCTAGGATATCTGCGCTTTGCTTTCAGCGCCGGCATCTGATTGGCCCCCACGTAACACATCGAAGGAATGAATGCTCGTCCCTCAGGGCGATGTTGTATATCTTACATCAATGCCTATGGACATTCTAAGAAATTTCGGGAGTTCCGATCCGTCGTTCCACGAGCTCGCATGAATTCTGAATCTGCAGCTTTGCTTAAGGACTAGGGTCCCTCCATTCAAAGCATGTTGTGAAATGAAGTCATTGTGTTTAATGGTACCATGGTGCTCCTCTCGCTGCATAGGATATTCTAGGTATCCATGGCATCAAAATCCGCAGAGTGCGCTAAATAAAGCAGACCTCCAGAATTTGCTATTGTGAACAAAGATCACATGAACTTGATCACTGAATATGTAGCGTGTCGTGTGGCAAACACGCTTACTGCAACATGTCAATAAGGTAGCCTCTTCACCACCGTCGTTGCCGCGCTTAACGCCCGTGGAAAAGACAATGAGATGGTCGATTGTCCATAACACCTCGCATAAGTCTGCCACTAGCGTTTCTGTCAAACTTGATTGACAAGGAAAGTACGATATTCACTATTGAACCATTGACGAAGCTCAAGCAGCCAGTGCAATCTTCACAGGCATATGAGTCCATCTAGCTGCATTAGATTACCGAAAAAAACGTTAAATATTTCTGCGCGACCTCTCCACTTCATATTGCTTCATCACCGTCTGTAAGACGGCCAGGACTTCCTTAAGATCCAATACCACAACAGTTCACAGTGATAACCAACAAATACCAGATAACCTTCTTCCCTTTTAACTATCTCTACACAAGGTGGTTTTAAGTGTTATATCTTTACACCAAATTTCTCAGCCCACTGTTGGTTCTCTTATTTAAACAACATGGCTAGAGTACAACATGGAACATTCTACGACGTGCTTGGTATAAGCCAAAATGCAGATCATGCTGCCATTAAGACAGCTTACAAGAGAATGTCGCGTCAGTGTCACCCCGATAAGAATCTCGGAAATGGTCACGCTGTCGCCAGGCAGCAAGCAGTATGTAATCAATCATTGAGCACAGTTGATTAACACATTGCTGAAATTGTCAACTCGTAGGTCAATGAAGCTTACGGCACTCTTCGCGACGCGTCATCTCGAAGAGCATATGATGCAAAGCTACAACCTCAGCACAGGGTACTAAATCCCTTCACTCCACAGTATACGTGGAATAGCTTCGATGGAGCGTGGGGGATGCCCTCGTCTGCAGATTGGCAACCAGCTGGGTATTCTCATTTCGGGCCGAACACAACAGCGCATGACTATTGGGCCGGGACTCAGCCATGGCATGAGAGTGCAGCTTACGATTTCAAGGATTCGCAGGATGAAGAAAGGCAGGAGAAAGACCAAGGATGGGGTTACAATAGTTGGCATGAGAGCCAGCCCAGCGAACCGGGGTCATTCTCGTGGACAGAATATGAAGAATCATGGAAGCAGGCAGAGGAACAACGAATAAAGGCAGAGAAGGAGCAGGAAGAAAAAGCCAACGCAGAGAGGCGTAGGAGGAGGGAGGAGAGGCGTGCCGAGAGAGCAAAGGATCGGAAGCGCAGGGAATTCGCTCGGGTTCCTGAAAAGCAAGAGGAGCTGTCAGGAAAGATCGTTGCTTTGGATGAAGAGATTGCCAGGTTGAAGGAGGCCTTGAGACGATCAAATCTAAGAGGCGAAGCTGAGGAAGGGTATTTTCCAGACGAGGAGGGTAGTGATACAGTCGATCACTTCTCGATCAAGCTTAACCACCTTGGAAGGGCTTTGAGCGAAGCCATCAGTATGCACCACGATCTATGCCGCGTCCAAAGGGCAAATGGCCAGCCCGACGAAGCAGAGAACGCTGAGCAAGAGCTAGCAACGGCAAGGGAGGTCTCGGTGTTACGGTTGGCGCATGAATTGGCTCGAGATGATAAAGAACCAAGAGCCGGCTGCGCACCTCTCGATCATCCTGCTGACTTCGAGACATTGGAAGTCAATGACAATGAGGAGCGTCTTCGCATGCCGCAACAGCGCCGTCAAACAAACCAAGTGGAGGAACGTATGCTTCAAGAGCAATACAATCAGAACGACGCAGCGTCAGAAATCCGAAAGCCAAACGGAAAAAGAGCAACAGTAGAACACTTGGACACGCAAGGGACATGGTCTGGAGAACATAATAAGCATGACACAAATGTGAAGCTACAACAACAAGCCGACCTAGGTGGAAAACCGCATCCAAAGAAGCTCCGTTATCAACGTATCTACAATTGGCTGGACCGGGTGGTAGATAGTGAAGAGATTGAAGCGCCCGGTGGACTCACAGCTGAGGGTACAGAGCGTCCAGATCCTCAGATCATGCCGACACAAGCTTCTCACCATCCTGTTGATGACAATTCCGAGACACTCATCCCCACTCAGGACCCATGTTCTCCACCCTCACAAGATCCTCACAACGTCATGGACGACGAGCTCGGGCCACTTATTCCAGATCCAAGCTTACATTCTTCGCCCCCACAAGCTTCACACAAGTCTTTCACGGGGGAACCCGAGCCACCCATCTCACATCCGGACCAACATGCCACATTTACAGCAGTCTCCCCCATCCCAGCCGACTCAAGAACCGAACCGCTGATCTCAGGTCTAAATAGCAATGCGTTCGAATTTAACGCTGATCCAATCACGCCGAAGTATCTCCAAATGATCCATAATCGTCACCTCGAAGTCCACAGCGAATTTTGGGACTTTGCTACAGGCGATGAAGCGAATTGCGATCTATGTGGTGTGATTCCGTCTGTTCTGCAGTGTCCGAATTGCAATGCTAGGGCTTGTTCGGGATGTAAGGCGAATCCTGCCGGGAGAAGCTATCTTGATCCGAAGAGTGGCTATAGAGAAGTACAATATGCCGCTGAGGCTTGTGACATTAGCTTTTCAAGGGAAACAGGGCTGAGTGGAAGGTACTAGGTTGCTTGATGGAATGTACGATGAAGTAGCTGGGAGATTTTGTTTGAGTAATAGATGAGATGCTAGAAAACAAATACGTTTTCTTGATCATCTGATCGAACACACACAGCCTGAACCTCCAACAAGAAACAAAAGCAGATCTTGGTTTCCATTTGAATGTACAACATGGTGAGAACGTTCATGGACGTTTACTTTACTGTTCAGCAGGAAGCTCGATTCAATTCACTCACACACTTATATATTCACGCATTAGACTCAAACCCCCCCTTTCCCCCCTCAAAAAGCCTCCACATCCCACTCCCCCACCCCCCTTCTCCCCCCCAACGTACTCTCCCCCCTCTCCACAAACCGCCCCCACCCCTTCTCCCCCACAACCCCTTTCCCCTCCCTCTCCCTCTCCCAAGCCACCTTCCCCCTCAGCACCGTCCACCTAGGCCACTGACAAACCATCATCCCCTCATAAGGCGTATAATCAACATTATGATGCAACTCCTCATTCCTGATCGGCCATTCCTCTAACGTATTCGGTGGATACCAAATCACTATATCCGCATCACTAATACCGGGTAGAAGAGCGCCTTTGCGGGGGTAGAGACCGTAGAGTTTAGCGGGGTTGGTGGATGTTACTTCGACGAATTTCGTTAATGGCATTGTTTTTGATTTGGTGGGGGTGGGATCTTTTTCGATGGCGCTGAGGACGAGGGGGAGACGGGTTTCGATGCCGGGGATCCCGTTGGGGATGTATTTGAAGCGGCCGAGAGGGTGTTCTGGGGTTCGGACGCTACTTTTGCCGTTTGAGGTGTCGGCGTAGTGGAAGGGACAGTGGTCGGAGGAGAGGATTGTGAAGGTGTGGTTGCGGAGGGAGAGCCAGATTTTGGGGTGGTCGGCGGTGGTGCGGGGGGGTGGGGAGCAGATGTGTTTGGCGCCTTGGAAGAAGGGGAGGGAGAGGTGGGAGCGGGTTAGGAAGAGGTATTGGGGACAGGTCTGTGGGGAGGGGGGGTTATTTTTGTTGCTGAGAGGGTTTTCCTACGAATGGAGGGGAGGGGGTACGGCATGGGGAGGGGGGGTAATTACCTCTGCGTAGAGTGGTAGTCCGCGGGTTTGTGCGTTGCGGATATGTTCTGCTGCTGAAGGAGAAGAGACGTGCACGATTAGCATTGGCGTGTCGATGAGTTCAGAGAGCGTGATGGCGCGATTGGTGGCTTCTGTTTCTACGAGTTGGGGACGAGATGTGGCGTGGTATTTTGGCTCGAATAGACCCTTTTCTTCGAGTTTGTTGGTCATCCAGGAGAGAATGTCGCCGTTTTCAGCGTGGATCATGGTCGTGATACCATTTTGACGCGCTGTGAGAAGGACGTCGAGGATTTCGTTGTCACGGAGTTGAAGGGCTTCGTATGTCATGTAAATCTTTAGGGATGAGATACCTTTCTGGCGGAGGATGGGAAACTCGTTGAGGACAGATGGGGAAGGGTTGGAGAGGAGCATGTGGAAGGAGTAGTCTGTGTAGCAATTGTCTTTTGCTTTCAGGTGGGTAGACTCTAGAACAGATAGGAGAGAAGGATCATTCTTGCTTTGGGGAGCGAACGTGATTACGGTTGTGGTGCCGCCGCAGATTGCGGATCTCGTTCCTTTGCAGTTCACTCAGTTAATCAACTACTGCTTGGAAAAACACAAAGTACCTGTCTCGTAAGTATCTGAACTTCGTCCTTTACCGAAAAGCGGTGGTTCTTCGAGATGGACATGCGCGTCGACCCCTCCAGGCTATATCATCACTTGATAAGGCTTGGTATACAGGAATTGACTCATTTTGTAGTCTTACCATGACACACCCTCCTTCTGCATCAATGACCTTCTTGGCTTGTGTCTCGGCAAGTGAGCCTTGCGGGGCTAGGAGTGCAATCTTCTCATCTTTGATGGCAATATCGTAATGGCCAATATCGGATGCCGTTACAACTAGACCATTGAGGATGAGAAGGTCAAAAGAAGCCATGCTGACAATAAAACATTTGGCAGAACAATGTTCACCGGATGTGGATCGTTGATGGTAGTTGAGCAGCAGCTCCTCCGTCTCCGCTGCTTTCTCACAATAAGAAAGGCAGCCTCCGTGATCTTGTACTCACCCTGCAGCATGTTGTGTTTAGCTTTGTTATCTTTCTTATCTGCACGAGCTATTGGCGTATGCATAAAGGTTTCGAATCCTTGGCGCCTAAAAAAAAAGAAATCCCCCCCCCGCGCATGAATTCTGACCAAATCGCATACAAAATTGAATCATTAATAGAGCACTTTTTCTCACCAAATTTTTGTTAGATCTAGTATTATTTATTACTCCTATATAACCCTATAGTTATATAAGCTGATAATAATATATTCGAAAATTTTCAAAAAGTTTTTCAATTTTGTATGGGAAATCATGCGCGGGGGGATATTTTTTTTGATTTTGGGCGCCAAGGATTCGAAACCTTTATGCATAGAAGGGTTCACCCCCCAACCGTACACACCCACCAACCGTACAGCCCTATAGGGCTGACAAGCAAATTTTTTCAACTTTCTGCTATTTAGTTCCCTAAACTTTTTATATTACTACTATATTAACTTAAAATGTTATTATTATATATATATATACTCCTATATTATTTATATATACTATAGCCTTAGTCTATCTTCTATCTTCTCTCTCTTTATTTAATTCTAAAGCTTTAGAGATACTAAAAAAAGACTATATTAACTAAGCTTATTAAGTCTAGAAAAAAGCTTAAAATTTAACTTTAATATAGAAGACTATTAATTAATATAAGATTAGTATTACTATATTATATAACTATATTAATAATATAATACCTACTATAGAATTTAATATAAGTTATTAATAATTAACTTTTAAGGAAGAAACTACTATTATAGGATATATTTAATATCTTTAGGCCTAAGGGTAGCCTAGCTATATTAAGCATATAAAATTAATAGCTTAGGAACTTTATATAGTTAAGAGTAATATAAAAAAGCTTAGAATTAACTAGATATATAAGTTCCTTAAATATTATTTAAATCTTAAAATAAAATATATCCCTCCTTTAAATAAAGAGTATATTATTATTTAAGACTCTATTATTCTTATTTATTAGTTTAAACTCTATTAGTAGGTGAAGTAGTAATATAATATTTTAAATTAAGACACCTATAATATAGATAAGAAGGGATTTATATAAGATATTATTATAAAATTTAAAGCCATAATTTCTAAGTATAAAAAGAAGGTATATATAATATAATATAATAACTAGGAGTAAGTGTTATTAATTAAATATATCTTAGTTAATAATAGAATCTTATTACTATATATTATCTTTAAAGTAGTAGTTTATTAGTAAGTATAGTTTAATATTTATCTTAAAGCTTATATTACTATTAGTCTAAATAGCTAGACTAATAATAAGATTAGACTCCTTTAACTTTAATACTTTATAAAGGAATTAACTATTAAATAATAAAGTTAGTATTATATATTAATTCTTAATAACTATACTTCTTATCTTAGTACTACTACTATTAAGTTTAGTTTTATTAGTAATATTATTCTTCTTTACCTACCTTTATATACTACTTATATATTATAGCCTTTTAATATTAGTTTTTTTACTCTACTAGCATCTACTTATAAGAAGAATATTTATAATATTATATAACTTAGTACTAGCTACTATATTAATAAAGTTAATTTTTTAGAGTAATATTAAAAGGCTAGGATATCTATTTTTATAATCTATAATATTAAAAGCGCTTAGGAGAAAATAGGCTTAGTCTTATAT
>KI911133.1:149775-251251 GCA_000482085.2 Cladonia metacorallifera KoLRI002260
CCACCCCTTCTCCCCCACAACCCCTTTCCCCTCCCTCTCCCTCTCCCAAGCCACCTTCCCCCTCAGCACCGTCCACCTAGGCCACTGACAAACCATCATCCCCTCATAAGGCGTATAATCAACATTATGATGCAACTCCTCATTCCTGATCGGCCATTCCTCTAACGTATTCGGTGGATACCAAATCACTATATCCGCATCACTAATACCGGGTAGAAGAGCGCCTTTGCGGGGGTAGAGACCGTAGAGTTTAGCGGGGTTGGTGGATGTTACTTCGACGAATTTCGTTAATGGCATTGTTTTTGATTTGGTGGGGGTGGGATCTTTTTCGATGGCGCTGAGGACGAGGGGGAGACGGGTTTCGATGCCGGGGATCCCGTTGGGGATGTATTTGAAGCGGCCGAGAGGGTGTTCTGGGGTTCGGACGCTACTTTTGCCGTTTGAGGTGTCGGCGTAGTGGAAGGGACAGTGGTCGGAGGAGAGGATTGTGAAGGTGTGGTTGCGGAGGGAGAGCCAGATTTTGGGGTGGTCGGCGGTGGTGCGGGGGGGTGGGGAGCAGATGTGTTTGGCGCCTTGGAAGAAGGGGAGGGAGAGGTGGGAGCGGGTTAGGAAGAGGTATTGGGGACAGGTCTGTGGGGAGGGGGGGTTATTTTTGTTGCTGAGAGGGTTTTCCTACGAATGGAGGGGAGGGGGTACGGCATGGGGAGGGGGGGTAATTACCTCTGCGTAGAGTGGTAGTCCGCGGGTTTGTGCGTTGCGGATATGTTCTGCTGCTGAAGGAGAAGAGACGTGCACGATTAGCATTGGCGTGTCGATGAGTTCAGAGAGCGTGATGGCGCGATTGGTGGCTTCTGTTTCTACGAGTTGGGGACGAGATGTGGCGTGGTATTTTGGCTCGAATAGACCCTTTTCTTCGAGTTTGTTGGTCATCCAGGAGAGAATGTCGCCGTTTTCAGCGTGGATCATGGTCGTGATACCATTTTGACGCGCTGTGAGAAGGACGTCGAGGATTTCGTTGTCACGGAGTTGAAGGGCTTCGTATGTCATGTAAATCTTTAGGGATGAGATACCTTTCTGGCGGAGGATGGGAAACTCGTTGAGGACAGATGGGGAAGGGTTGGAGAGGAGCATGTGGAAGGAGTAGTCTGTGTAGCAATTGTCTTTTGCTTTCAGGTGGGTAGACTCTAGAACAGATAGGAGAGAAGGATCATTCTTGCTTTGGGGAGCGAACGTGATTACGGTTGTGGTGCCGCCGCAGATTGCGGATCTCGTTCCTTTGCAGTTCACTCAGTTAATCAACTACTGCTTGGAAAAACACAAAGTACCTGTCTCGTAAGTATCTGAACTTCGTCCTTTACCGAAAAGCGGTGGTTCTTCGAGATGGACATGCGCGTCGACCCCTCCAGGCTATATCATCACTTGATAAGGCTTGGTATACAGGAATTGACTCATTTTGTAGTCTTACCATGACACACCCTCCTTCTGCATCAATGACCTTCTTGGCTTGTGTCTCGGCAAGTGAGCCTTGCGGGGCTAGGAGTGCAATCTTCTCATCTTTGATGGCAATATCGTAATGGCCAATATCGGATGCCGTTACAACTAGACCATTGAGGATGAGAAGGTCAAAAGAAGCCATGCTGACAATAAAACATTTGGCAGAACAATGTTCACCGGATGTGGATCGTTGATGGTAGTTGAGCAGCAGCTCCTCCGTCTCCGCTGCTTTCTCACAATAAGAAAGGCAGCCTCCGTGATCTTGTACTCACCCTGCAGCATGTTGTGTTTAGCTTTGTTATCTTTCTTATCTGCACGAGCTATTGGCGTATGCATAAAGGTTTCGAATCCTTGGCGCCTAAAAAAAAAGAAATCCCCCCCCCGCGCATGAATTCTGACCAAATCGCATACAAAATTGAATCATTAATAGAGCACTTTTTCTCACCAAATTTTTGTTAGATCTAGTATTATTTATTACTCCTATATAACCCTATAGTTATATAAGCTGATAATAATATATTCGAAAATTTTCAAAAAGTTTTTCAATTTTGTATGGGAAATCATGCGCGGGGGGATATTTTTTTTGATTTTGGGCGCCAAGGATTCGAAACCTTTATGCATAGAAGGGTTCACCCCCCAACCGTACACACCCACCAACCGTACAGCCCTATAGGGCTGACAAGCAAATTTTTTCAACTTTCTGCTATTTAGTTCCCTAAACTTTTTATATTACTACTATATTAACTTAAAATGTTATTATTATATATATATATACTCCTATATTATTTATATATACTATAGCCTTAGTCTATCTTCTATCTTCTCTCTCTTTATTTAATTCTAAAGCTTTAGAGATACTAAAAAAAGACTATATTAACTAAGCTTATTAAGTCTAGAAAAAAGCTTAAAATTTAACTTTAATATAGAAGACTATTAATTAATATAAGATTAGTATTACTATATTATATAACTATATTAATAATATAATACCTACTATAGAATTTAATATAAGTTATTAATAATTAACTTTTAAGGAAGAAACTACTATTATAGGATATATTTAATATCTTTAGGCCTAAGGGTAGCCTAGCTATATTAAGCATATAAAATTAATAGCTTAGGAACTTTATATAGTTAAGAGTAATATAAAAAAGCTTAGAATTAACTAGATATATAAGTTCCTTAAATATTATTTAAATCTTAAAATAAAATATATCCCTCCTTTAAATAAAGAGTATATTATTATTTAAGACTCTATTATTCTTATTTATTAGTTTAAACTCTATTAGTAGGTGAAGTAGTAATATAATATTTTAAATTAAGACACCTATAATATAGATAAGAAGGGATTTATATAAGATATTATTATAAAATTTAAAGCCATAATTTCTAAGTATAAAAAGAAGGTATATATAATATAATATAATAACTAGGAGTAAGTGTTATTAATTAAATATATCTTAGTTAATAATAGAATCTTATTACTATATATTATCTTTAAAGTAGTAGTTTATTAGTAAGTATAGTTTAATATTTATCTTAAAGCTTATATTACTATTAGTCTAAATAGCTAGACTAATAATAAGATTAGACTCCTTTAACTTTAATACTTTATAAAGGAATTAACTATTAAATAATAAAGTTAGTATTATATATTAATTCTTAATAACTATACTTCTTATCTTAGTACTACTACTATTAAGTTTAGTTTTATTAGTAATATTATTCTTCTTTACCTACCTTTATATACTACTTATATATTATAGCCTTTTAATATTAGTTTTTTTACTCTACTAGCATCTACTTATAAGAAGAATATTTATAATATTATATAACTTAGTACTAGCTACTATATTAATAAAGTTAATTTTTTAGAGTAATATTAAAAGGCTAGGATATCTATTTTTATAATCTATAATATTAAAAGCGCTTAGGAGAAAATAGGCTTAGTCTTATATAAACCTTATTTAATTATTAACTATTTTTTTAACCTAAATATGCTTCTACCTAAAGCTTAAAGTAAGTATTATAATATTATAATTTATCCTTTTATTTTATCTAAGGGAACCCTTACTTACTTAAGCCTTAATAGTTTTTTTTTAAGACTTTTAACACCTACTACTACTCTATAAGTTTATTAGATAATAAAGAAAGTATATAAGAAGAGAAATACTAAAGAGATCTTAAAAAAAGTAGGTAAAGCTATAAGTCTTATAATAATAGAAGCTACTATTTAGAAATATATTAATATAGATTTCTTAGACTTAAATAAAAGAAAAGAGTATAAAGCTTATTATTTTAAAGATTACTATACTAATACTAGAGTCTTAAATAAGGAGGTCCTTAATAAGTAAAAAGTAGCTAATAATAAGTAATAAAATATTAAGAATTTAAAGATAGAGTAGAATTTTCTATATAGAATTAGCCCTAACCTTTTTAATAACTTTAATACTAAGTAATAAGCTATTAAGGATTAGAATACTATATAGAAATTATTAGGATCTATTAGTTTATATCTATTTAACTAATCCTATATAGCTACTAAATACTATTAAATTATAATAGTCTTATAGCCTACTTTAATATATCTTCTACTATAAAAGCTATCCTTACTATAAAAACTATCCTCGCTATAAAAACTATCCTTATTATAGAAGATGTAGTCCTACGTGAAAAAATTCTATATAGAAAAACTAGAGTAGCCTCTACTATAAGCTTTAAAGCTTATTATCTAATTATTTATTAGGATTACTACATAGGAGCTTAACTAGGGTCACTAGGTAATAAAAGAAGGAGTAGAGGTATTAAAAGAGTAGGAAGTAGTAGATAAACTAGACTAAATAAAAGTAATAAATAGAGGTAAGTATATCTAAAAACCTTATAGAGCTATATAGCTTATATAGTTCTAAATTATCTATATAATTATATAGATTTGAAAGCTTTGAATAGCTTTAAAAGTAGAAAAAATGGCAATATATTAAAAATTTTGGCCGTCAGCCCTATAAGGCTGTACGGTTGGTAGGTGTGTACGGTTGGGGGGTGAACCCTTCTAGGACAATACTAGACACTACGGCGCGCCATTAGAGCGAAATCGCAAACCGCCAGAACCCTAAATCCGCGGGTTTGCCATTAATGGCGCACCGTAGTATTCCAATCCAGTCATACTCTTCTCTTGTCTGAATGCAACTCCAAGAGCTGCGGAGACCGCGAATGGTATCCACTCCTGACACGACTTGATGTATTTCCAATGTTTCTGGTGGATGAGCCATGGCCGATCCACTCAGCATCATTGGAGGCATTGCAGCAATTGTACAAATCAGCACTACAGTTGTCAGCCTGATAAAGGTAGCCAAAGACGCATCAAGTGACCGACAAAAGGTCTTAGCCGAGATCAACGCAACTACTGCCCTTTGTCAAACACTCAGTGATTACGTGGAAATTAATGGTGTCGAGTCCTGGGCTGACACCTTTAGGACACTATATCAGACCGATAATGGTCCCTTATCGCAATTCAAACAGTGTTTGGAATACCTCCATAAGAAGTTGAACAGGAAAGGAGCTACTTCAACGTGGCCCTTCAACAAACAGAACGTACAGGAGATTTTAGCCACCATCGAACGGCAGAAATCACTACTGAATCTGGCTTTAACGAATGATAACCTCCATCTATCTACAGCTATTCACGATGAGCTCAAGGGGGTAGCCAAAGGGGTTGAAGGTCTTCGTATCAGTCAAGACAGAAAGAGTCGTAAGAATGCATTGTCTCAGCTAACAACCATTGATTTCCAAGCCAATCACGCAGATATAGCATCACGGCGTGCTAAACTGACTGGAGGATGGTTTCTGAAGAGTGCCCAATTTACTTCTTGGTGGAGACACGAATCCTCTAGCATTCTTTGGTGTCCAGGGATTCCCGGCTCTGGCAAGACGACCTTATCGAGCTTGGTTATTGACAACTTGCGGGAGGACATTGCAAGGGATCCATCTATTGGTCTCGCTGGTATATATTGTAGCTATCGAAACACCCAGAGCACAGTGAACCTTATGGGCAGCATCATATGTCAACTCCTTCAGCCACTCGATATCGAACCTCCTTTAACACCCCTAACGCTCGAAAAAGCCAGAGCTGTGATGCCTGAGATCCTTACGAGTTATTCGAAAGTCATGCTGGTGGTTGATGCACTAGATGAGTGTGAAGATAGAGGCAATCTCTTAAGAGAATTGCAGAAATTGATGCAGCGTATCGCTGATGGAAAGTCTAATACGCTCATACACATCTTTGTTACGGGTCGCAACAGCGTTTCTTCGGATGTTGAACGTATCCTGATGCCAGCTTTCCAGCTTGATATTCGGAGCAAGGACGATGATGTTCGGGTGTTCCTTCAGCAAGTACTGCATGAGCATGGACAACTCTCTCAATGGGTCTCTGAAAGCCCAGAATTTGGTTCATCCATCATCGATGCTATCTTACGTCGGCTTTCGGGAATGTGAGTATCTGGGTGCAAATTCTAGATTGTTTTACCTAATGAACCTCAAGGTTCCTCCTTGCTAGACTCTATATGGACCTCTTATGTCAAATCCCTACCAAGCGTGGCGTACGTAAAGCTCTAGAAGTACTTCCGTATGGTATTGATAAGACCTATTCGGAAGCATGGCATAGAGTCTGCANTATAAGTTTATTAGATAATAAAGAAAGTATATAAGAAGAGAAATACTAAAGAGATCTTAAAAAAAGTAGGTAAAGCTATAAGTCTTATAATAATAGAAGCTACTATTTAGAAATATATTAATATAGATTTCTTAGACTTAAATAAAAGAAAAGAGTATAAAGCTTATTATTTTAAAGATTACTATACTAATACTAGAGTCTTAAATAAGGAGGTCCTTAATAAGTAAAAAGTAGCTAATAATAAGTAATAAAATATTAAGAATTTAAAGATAGAGTAGAATTTTCTATATAGAATTAGCCCTAACCTTTTTAATAACTTTAATACTAAGTAATAAGCTATTAAGGATTAGAATACTATATAGAAATTATTAGGATCTATTAGTTTATATCTATTTAACTAATCCTATATAGCTACTAAATACTATTAAATTATAATAGTCTTATAGCCTACTTTAATATATCTTCTACTATAAAAGCTATCCTTACTATAAAAACTATCCTCGCTATAAAAACTATCCTTATTATAGAAGATGTAGTCCTACGTGAAAAAATTCTATATAGAAAAACTAGAGTAGCCTCTACTATAAGCTTTAAAGCTTATTATCTAATTATTTATTAGGATTACTACATAGGAGCTTAACTAGGGTCACTAGGTAATAAAAGAAGGAGTAGAGGTATTAAAAGAGTAGGAAGTAGTAGATAAACTAGACTAAATAAAAGTAATAAATAGAGGTAAGTATATCTAAAAACCTTATAGAGCTATATAGCTTATATAGTTCTAAATTATCTATATAATTATATAGATTTGAAAGCTTTGAATAGCTTTAAAAGTAGAAAAAATGGCAATATATTAAAAATTTTGGCCGTCAGCCCTATAAGGCTGTACGGTTGGTAGGTGTGTACGGTTGGGGGGTGAACCCTTCTAGGACAATACTAGACACTACGGCGCGCCATTAGAGCGAAATCGCAAACCGCCAGAACCCTAAATCCGCGGGTTTGCCATTAATGGCGCACCGTAGTATTCCAATCCAGTCATACTCTTCTCTTGTCTGAATGCAACTCCAAGAGCTGCGGAGACCGCGAATGGTATCCACTCCTGACACGACTTGATGTATTTCCAATGTTTCTGGTGGATGAGCCATGGCCGATCCACTCAGCATCATTGGAGGCATTGCAGCAATTGTACAAATCAGCACTACAGTTGTCAGCCTGATAAAGGTAGCCAAAGACGCATCAAGTGACCGACAAAAGGTCTTAGCCGAGATCAACGCAACTACTGCCCTTTGTCAAACACTCAGTGATTACGTGGAAATTAATGGTGTCGAGTCCTGGGCTGACACCTTTAGGACACTATATCAGACCGATAATGGTCCCTTATCGCAATTCAAACAGTGTTTGGAATACCTCCATAAGAAGTTGAACAGGAAAGGAGCTACTTCAACGTGGCCCTTCAACAAACAGAACGTACAGGAGATTTTAGCCACCATCGAACGGCAGAAATCACTACTGAATCTGGCTTTAACGAATGATAACCTCCATCTATCTACAGCTATTCACGATGAGCTCAAGGGGGTAGCCAAAGGGGTTGAAGGTCTTCGTATCAGTCAAGACAGAAAGAGTCGTAAGAATGCATTGTCTCAGCTAACAACCATTGATTTCCAAGCCAATCACGCAGATATAGCATCACGGCGTGCTAAACTGACTGGAGGATGGTTTCTGAAGAGTGCCCAATTTACTTCTTGGTGGAGACACGAATCCTCTAGCATTCTTTGGTGTCCAGGGATTCCCGGCTCTGGCAAGACGACCTTATCGAGCTTGGTTATTGACAACTTGCGGGAGGACATTGCAAGGGATCCATCTATTGGTCTCGCTGGTATATATTGTAGCTATCGAAACACCCAGAGCACAGTGAACCTTATGGGCAGCATCATATGTCAACTCCTTCAGCCACTCGATATCGAACCTCCTTTAACACCCCTAACGCTCGAAAAAGCCAGAGCTGTGATGCCTGAGATCCTTACGAGTTATTCGAAAGTCATGCTGGTGGTTGATGCACTAGATGAGTGTGAAGATAGAGGCAATCTCTTAAGAGAATTGCAGAAATTGATGCAGCGTATCGCTGATGGAAAGTCTAATACGCTCATACACATCTTTGTTACGGGTCGCAACAGCGTTTCTTCGGATGTTGAACGTATCCTGATGCCAGCTTTCCAGCTTGATATTCGGAGCAAGGACGATGATGTTCGGGTGTTCCTTCAGCAAGTACTGCATGAGCATGGACAACTCTCTCAATGGGTCTCTGAAAGCCCAGAATTTGGTTCATCCATCATCGATGCTATCTTACGTCGGCTTTCGGGAATGTGAGTATCTGGGTGCAAATTCTAGATTGTTTTACCTAATGAACCTCAAGGTTCCTCCTTGCTAGACTCTATATGGACCTCTTATGTCAAATCCCTACCAAGCGTGGCGTACGTAAAGCTCTAGAAGTACTTCCGTATGGTATTGATAAGACCTATTCGGAAGCATGGCATAGAGTCTGCACTCAGAGCACTCAACAAGCCGAATTGGGCAAACGTATCCTATTGTGGATCATACATGCCACTCGTCCACTAAGAGTTCAAGAACTGCAGTACGCTCTTGCTATTGAGGACAACGATGAAGAGATAGATCCAGATGGTCTCCTTGACGTGGCAACACTCATCTCTTTTTGTGCTGGCCTGGTAATCGTTGATGAACAACGCGGCCTGTTCAGCTTAGTGCACCCTACTACGCAAGAGTACTTTGATAAGCATAAGAGTGTCTTGTTTCCGGCTGCACACGAGAACATTGCGGCTACATGCATTACATATCTACGTATGAGACCTTTCAGGGACGAGGGTACTCTCGATGACTATGTTGCATTCTACGAACGTCATTGTAACTGTCATCTGCTCGGTTATTCTGCAGTGAATTGGGGACTTCATGCTGCTATGGCGGATTCGGAAAAGGCAAAAGATGATTCACTCTCCTTGATAAACAATGAACCAGTAAGAGCGGCTGCGTGGCAAGCTCTTTCACTCAATATTGTTGGAGCGCAAGAGTTCGGCCCGGAGTGGCCTAGCAAGAACGAGCATCATGAAGATCATGCACTTGGCGCACACAAGTCATTCAACGTTGCTCTACATGTTGCTGCTTATTTTGGACTTATCAGTGTCGTTCAAATCTTCCTCGGACTTGGATATAATGTGGACCAGCTTGAAGGAACTGGAAGAACACCGATACATTGGGCAATTATAGGCAAGCAAAACACGATGTTAGAACTTCTCTTGGAATATGGAGCCAACCCAAACGCGGAAACAGAAAACGGCAATGAATCTCTCCGGAGATGGGGTCACAGGGTAAGCGAGTGGACGCTTCCGCTTGCTCTGGCAGCTGGTCTCGACAATGGTACTGCTATAGAGTGCCTCCTGCACCACGGTGCTGAGATTAATAAAATAAGCAAGTCTGGTAGGAGCAATACTGCTCTATCCGTAGCGCTTTTCACCAAAAGTCATTCAGCGACGCAAGTCTTGCTAGAGAATGGAGCTGACGTGAATGTAGACGTTGTAGGCCTGCAATGGGCTGCAACGCAGCAAAATCCGGATTTCTTGACGATGGCGGTTGACGCTGGTGCAAGTGATCACAATATCCAACAGGCATTAATATCAGCAGCGGCTGTTAGCAATTACAGTGCAATGGTATTTCTTGTCGAACACGGCGCTAATGCTAATGGCTTTGGCAAGCCACTTGATTCATGCAAGGAGACTGACAGCCTATTACAAACTCCCCTTGTCGGCTCTGCTGCCCACTTTTCGGGTACCGAGAATGAGAAAAGCTTTCAGTGTTTTAAGTACCTCATAGAAGCAGGAGCAAGTCTGGACCGTGTGTGCGCTCGGGGATGGTGGTACCCGGGTGCTTACATGGCGCCGCAAACCACAGCACTACATACAGCAGCGTATCATGGTCGCTTGGATATGATACGCACTCTAGTAGAGCATGGTGCTGATGTTAATCTCAGCCTTGGAGAACAAGACACAGCCTTGAGTAATGCGATTCGTGGCGAAGGTTACATTGAGATGAGGAGTGATGAAAAGTGGGATGAATTCGGCCCAGCCTCTACCCTTCGGGTCCGAGCAACTATAAGTCTACTGGTTAACCTTGGTGCTGATCCCGAACTATGCAAAAACGAGGAAATACAGCGAATTGAGACGCTGCTCAAGATGTCGTCGGACGATTCTGAGATGGTGGCCGCTTTACAGACCGTGGTTAGCCAGCTCGGACATTGGGAATACAATGTTTATGGAATGGAAAGCTTCCGTAATAAGGTCAGTGAGCTGAAAGAGCTTATAGCTAAAGGAGCCAATGCCGATCTTTGCTGCGACCATGACAAACAGCGAATTGGTGAAGTCCTCGCATGGTCAGAGGAGGAAATCAATGTTAGGGATAAGGAACGCACACGTTTTTTGACCTTCCAAGCTGAGCGCATGAAGGGCCCAATCTAGTACATGATCTAGCCAACACCGAAAGGCCTTGAATAAACGGACTCGCGTCAATTTGTGCTCAATGCACCAATGCCCCCCGGCCACCTCCGCACAAGAACCTTATTCTAAGATCAACATGAAACAATCATTATCGAAATAAGCGCCTGGACCACCTAGCATTCCATACGAGCACCCCTCCAAATAGTTCCGAGCAAAAGCAAAAGAAAGGCCAACTCCTCTCTTGTAATCTAGCACAATCTTGAAGCTTAATATTTCCAAGTCCCATTATGTTGTCATCAAGTACAGATTTTGCACGGTATGTGCATCTTCTGGGCATTAAAAGGAAGGAAGAAAGAACTTAAGACAGAGCGAGGTATATTATGTTGATGGATAGGGAAATACCTTTGAGAAGAGTTTTGGCACGATCGTTTATAGGTTATGACTGAAATATGACTTGGCATTGGATGGAGGAAAGGATAATAACAACAACAAGGAGTGATACTATCGTTTATGAATGAAATGAGAAACGTGGCGTTGGGTGGCTGGAAGGACTGCAACGACGACAACACGAAGCATCTCACATATCTTATCCAAATTAACGGCCTTTTATCCCGCATACAATTCCCTTCAACCAAATAATACGACCCAACATTCCCCCCCAACCCGTCTCACGACCACCTCGCCCCATAATACTCCACCCCCACCCTCCTACACGCCCTCTCCCCCGTCTCAATAAACGCATTCGGCCCACTAAGATAACACCACGTCCTCCCCCCACCACCATCCGCAGCACATATCTCACTAATCGCCTTCTCCATATTCAGTCTTCCATGACCCTCCCCCGTCAGATGCGTGCGGACCTCCAATCCTGGATTCCCTTCCTCTGTGAAAAAGGGTAGTTTGATGTAGTCGGCTTCTCGGACGCTCCAGATTATGATGCAGCGTTTCCATCTGCGGGGTTTATGAATGGAGCTTGGCCGATTCTCATCTGCCGTGCTGGTTGTTTTGGTAGCGCTCACCACAGCCGCGGGTTTGTCTGTTGTTTCTGTTTCTGCTTTGGGGGTATCTGGAGCGCCTAAGGCTGCGGGAATAGCAATAGATTGTCCGCGCTCAGTAGCTGCTTGTGCAGTGAAAGCGGCGGCGATGGCGATGGCGCCGCTGATGCCGGTGCCGGCTACGAGACAGATGACGGTGTTGTAGAAGCCGGGGTTTGCGGGGGTGAAGTAGGGTCCTTCGAGGCGGAGGGAGGTGTGGTGGGTGGAATGTATGGGGTGGCTTGTTTGGACTTCTAACCCTTTTCCTTGGTCTTGTTGTGGGTTCTCTTTCTCTGTGGTAGAGACGTCTTCGACAAGACTGGCGAGTTTGTTCGTCCATTGCTTGCTTGATTTTTCTTCTCGTGGGTGGTCGGTGTTGGGCATGAATGCACGGCTTGATCTGCTTTTGCGGAAGAGGAATTGGATCATGATGCTTTCTTCAGTTGTATGGGAGGCTAGGGTTTTTCGGGCGGTGGAGCTTGGTGTGGCGACTTTTTGGGAAGCAAGATGCGTGATGGTGGTGAAAGGGTGGATTTCGCGGATAGAGGAGCCAGTGTGGTGGATGTGGAAGTGAGCGAGAGGGGAGTAGCACGCACAGCCATCAAGGCGCCGACGTGGAAGTGGTAAGGTCAGACTAATAAGTCAAGTCAGTTTTAGCTATCCTTGTCATTTCGCGAAGTTGCGAGGTGCTAACCAAAACCATCCATTCCCAAGCGCTTCGAGCCTGCTGTCCATCTTCCCACTTAATTCGTAAATCCGCATGCCCCAGTCCAGGACCCACATGGCCAGTCCCGGCGCTGTGCAGTAGAACATTGTGCTGGCGTGTAGGCAAACGACAATGACTGCTACTATACTCAGTAGATGAGTGAAATAGAAGAGATTGAAGTGCTTTCGTCGGATGGCTGGAAATGTGGTGAGAAATATCGCGGCCATTATTAAAGATGTAATAGATCCAGTGAAGATGAGTGATGCCCTCCACACTTCAAGAGAGCCTCTGCCTCCTGGCCAGACCTGATTGTAGAAATATGTTGGATTCAAAACCGGAAAAGTCAGTCGTGTGAGGTCCGGATTCGTATTGAAGACGCTCACCCATGAAGCGTAGATAAGACCATGGAGTAGGACAAGGCCGAACAGAACGTACGCCTGTATCATATGGAAGGCGAAAGTCGTCGAATGTGATAACCTGAAAAACGACGACAGAGCACTATTCCTGGCCACTGGCAACAAGACCATTCCCATTGTCACATCCGCGAAATGGCCTGTTAAGGCAACAGCAGCCACACGTCTATTTCCATTGTGCACAGCGCCTGCCTCCCCACGCTTGATGAAGTAGCCTTGCAATTGAAGCCACCATATCCCTATGATTATGCCATAGAGACTCAGGATCCAGAGGATGATCAACGCGCCACTGATAGTGAAAGATTTGCCAATGACTGGCAGCTGGCCTCCATATATCTGCGTCTGAAGTTTGCGCCGGATTGATGGATGGAAAGCACGCAAAGCTAGGATTGTCACGGATATAGAGAGCCAAGAGTACCAAACAACGACGTGCAGGCGTGCTTGTAATGGGAAAAGCAGCTCACCACATACACCTGCATAGCAATGATGATCAGATCGGAATGTGAGACCAATGCTCAGGGCAAAAGATGCCACGAGACTTCCTGCCAGGGGCCATAAGCAAGTCCTGGGCGTTATCCGCTTTATCTTGAGCACCGCCACCATAATGAATACCTAATAAGTGATCATTGTACCCACTGACAGTGTGCTGGCACACAGTACCGGAAATGAAGGAGACGAGTGTGTCCATCTTCGTCGTTTCTAAGACCAAGGAACATAATGAAGAACTCACGGGGGGCGTCTTCTAGCGGCAGCGGGACAGATCGATGGTCGGACTTGTAGATACCCGTAGATGGAGGGTCTGGGACGAATTACTGCTGAGAACGTTGAGGCACTTACGTTTACGGAACAACGAAGTTCCATCGCACAATATTGGTGGTGTCGATCTTTTACCTGTCTAGTGCTTGCGCAGCGAGACACAACGACCGTGCAGCAGTACGCATACTAGCGCACTGCCATCAATGGGCCAGCGTGATATATCTGCCATCTCCTCCAAACAACGCGGATCATTGATGGGAGGGGTAATTATTCATACGATTGCTAATAGCTGCAAAGCTTCTCTGAGGCGCACCGTGCTGGGCCCTTCGACAACGCTTCTAGGACGTTGAGGCTGCATATGAAGCAATGAACAATATCGCGCTGCGACTGTCTGAAAACGCTCAAGTTTAGTTGTTGGAACAGAGAGCCCAAAACGGCGGGAGTCAACTGTTCCGGTGCCTTATTAGGCTTGTGGCTTGGGGCTATCACCAAATGAGCCATTCTCATGGCCCTGGCTGACTCGTGTGGTCTATTCGGGCCTGGACCCCTACGCCCTAAGGCACCTAGGGTTTATGACGCGACTCGGCCGAGACACTGCAGTCAATTGTGAGAACACTCATATATGTTGTATTACATAGTGACAACGACCGCGTCCAAGTAGACAATCTCATCACCTAGCACCGCCGTGTAAGCAATTACTTCTGGCAATGCTTGATTCATCCTCGATCACTTGTGCTTGCGGCGATGGCTTTGTCCAGTTATTGACTGTTCCATGCAGCCACCACGATGTATGTGATTATACAGCGCTGTAGGCGTGAACTTACTGGAAGCCGTGGATCCTACAACTCACTTCATGGAATGTGTCGGCAAAATCATTGCTGGAGCAAGTCAAGCATAGTAGCGTAGACGAAGTCCCGTTTATAATGCGCTCATGGAAGGAGTTTATTAATCCTCAAAACTGAAACAGTCAGTAGAACATTTTCCCAGCACTTGGTGGCGGCCAGTACTTTTTTCTTAAGACTGTTCGACTTGTTCTCGATATAGACCATGCCGCCTTGCTGGTCTCCAGACAATTCGCCGGCTAAAGGTAATCCACACCAGCAAGATGAAAAGCACCCCCCAAGCGGTACAGTCGTAGGAGTGCATAGAACGGGTATCGTAACAGAAAATCTAGTAAGTGTACATTATATGGCCCTATATCTTGATGCAGATGTTATGCTCAATCAACCATGCATTTCTGTGATCTTCTGATTGATGCTCGTGGATACCGTGATTCCAGTACCTCCATGCTCAGCTGCTTCCCTCTCCACACTTTGACTGTTTCTTGCCACACTAGTTTCAATCTGCGCAAAGGGCGCGCTATCTTCGAGTGCACCGGTGGAACGATACGATTTCATACGAAGTGTATCCCTGCGGCTCCGGGGCTGATGATGTCGGGGAAGGCATGTTGAGTCTGAACTATGGCGCGTGATCATCGAATACATTGCATTGAGAATAGGACGCATCACGGGAAGACATGCGCAAAAGATGCCAACGCCAACTTCGACAGTAGACCAGATTATGGTGGTTGCATAATTGTCTATGTAATGGTTTAGTTCCAATCGAATGTAACAACTGAAAATACTCACAACTTGGGTCCGAAGATGAGGAGAGTCCACCGAGCTCGATAACGCGGATTATACTAACGACACAAACACTGTGCCCTGAGGTCAATTTTCCGGCCTTTTCTGGAGGAGCCTGAAACCACTTACAACCCACCAAGCAGGAAAACGCCAATTAATTCAAGCCTTTTCCCCTTTGTAACATGTAAGTGCCATAAGAGTGGCATAGGCAGACATAGCGCAGCAATGTCTGTTATGGCATTCAGGGAGCCTCCAACAACCCATATAGTGTCCATGTTCAAGCAAGACGACTTTGTAAGAGTAGACCAAGCATGGTCGACAGGGCTACAATGGAAAATGTCCAGGGTTGCGAAGATCGTTGTGTAAATGAGCACGAACCCACCATACCAATACAGCAGTAACCGGAAACCCGGCTGGGGAAAGATTCGGCGGTAGAGAAGCAGCACTGATATCTTAACGGCAGCTACGGAGGGCCGATAGAGTACGATGTATGCATAGGATGCCTTGAAAAGGCGGTGTGAGCTGAGAATGATTTTCACTAGCTTCTGAGGAGCATACCTTTGCGTAGGCCTCTGGATTTGTCAATGTTATCTCATGCTTTCCTGCGCCCAAATACAAGCCTGGGACTCGTCGGGTTAGCTACCCGATTTTGCGTCGGAGGATTGATGCCGAGTCCCATACAGATAAACCCATCTATCAAAGCAGCAGTGTACAGACCCTATCCAGACTCGATCAGCCCCAGTCTTCCTTGGTCGAGCAGTTTCTGTTTATTGGGGGAAGAAACGGTACAGTACCAGTGCGAAGACAATAACATAATCATCCAATGTAATCTGAGCTTTTGCCAGCCGCCGCGCAAGAAACCGCAAGGCCACGCCCACGTATGCGATTACAAGACATGCAATCTGGGCTCCTCGAGTTTCAGGTTGCTTACTATCAACAATGTGCGCCGTCTGGAATGTATTGTTCTGTGGGCTGCCTGTGTAGGAGGACATATTTGAGGCTGGCTAGAAAGGGAACCTGTGTATGCTTGTAGATATGAAAAAGACCTCCCCCACATTTTGACCAGGTTTGTGACATCAGGAAGGTCTGGGGAATTTGATAAGCGTGAACCTTCAATTGGCCAAAGATGAGGTATCATTGTGGGGAGCGGCACAGATGTAATTTCGCCACGTGGGAGGGTATGCGCATGCGCTTATCTCTGTGCTGTGGCGACCAATGGTCAGCAACCCAATGTATGGACATTGTTGAAGCTGAGATTGGCCTTCCCGCCTGCGAAGGACGCTAATGCAACTGATTGCCCTATAGGCGAAGTTTGCACATGCTAGTTGATCAGGTTTCGGCATGTTGTCTCTTCTACTGGCAATAAAGACAAAACAGTAATCTCTGAACTTTGCCATGATCTGAGACCACTAAATTGATTGAAGACGCCGGGGTCACTTGAACTAAGCATACCAATTTGACGATGACTCGACCAACGTGTGGATATCTTGGTCCTTATCTTTCATAGCGACGGTCTGTGCCACGGGTTGGTCAGAACACCGTCCGAAAGGAATCTCGTCCCCTAAAGACGCTGGGGGGTATTGATTAGACTGAAATCGAGGCTAGATTCGACAACAGTGCGAATTAGGACGGCAGAGATCCCGTTGTAGCTTTTTGAGACTTTCTGTAGCCGTGAAGGAAAAGCGCACCAATAGATGACAAGACAGCCAAAGAACAATAGTAAGGATCCAATTTGACAAACAACCTGCGGATCTGATAGCTTCTGATAGGGTTACGACCTATCTTTGCATGGGATAGGAGGATACCGCCGCCCATATGACCATGATTGAAGTTGAAGTCAAAAGATGATATTGATGATAAGGTATGGGAAACATGTGGATCTAGCCAGATACGGCCTAGCTTATGGGCCGGACGGGTACCTGGAAATCATGCAAGAGATACCCTCCTTGGGTCCTCGCAGAAACGTGATCAGCAAACAACAGGGACGGTGGAGTGGGACGAATGGGCTCAAAGGCTCTCTAGATTGCCCACGAGACCAATCGCTACCCCCTAAATCGTTTATGGGCTGGCAGCTAAGGTATGTAGATGTCCAAGCCGCAAGCACGCGGCTTAGGCGATACTATCATCTTGGAAACTAAGCCGAGGAACCACAACTTACCCCTACTGCCCTCGAGTCCTAATACAAGGGATGAAGCTTCACCTTGCAATGTCTATTTCTTGGTACCACAAAGGCCAAAATCAATGATATAACATCGAGAAAGGCTAGCCTCAAATCAATGCACAGCCCCAGCGACGGGAACCAAGCCACGGAAGATCCAGTATAAACACTGGGAAGCGTTTGATACTCGAATACAGGACTGGTAATCACGTCTCCCACCCGAGATAGACGCTAATTCAAAGGGCAATAGCGTAACACTGACCTATTACACCGAGCGTTTACTTTCCTACTATCTCAAAAATTTTTATGAAACCAAAGCGAAAAAAAGCAGAGCAACTCTTCAAGAAGACAATGGTCCATCGCATGGTACTGTCACGATCGGCCTTGTGTCACGTGCTGATGAAGCAAACATGCGTGCACCCTACACTTCTCGTCAGTTACACGTATGCTAGCCATCATGTATTTAGTCTGGACTTCTCCCATCCTCTTCTTCGTTCCCTTGGTTGGTTATTTAATCGATTCACACTCCATATTGATTTGCTCTATGCTTGGTCTTGACAGGTACTAAGCTAAATGAACGTCTCAAGACTCGCTTCAAAGGCGACAACAATATCGAGACTAGTACGGGGCAGTACCTCCTGAAACATGTTTGTGAGTTGCAAATACTTTCATTGATGGTGACCATGAGGGGATGGAATCTTGGAGGATTGGAGCCTGAATTCCATCGGTTATAGCCGAAGTACTAGTGTGGTAACCGTGCCACACGTGGCTCCTCCCTACCTGTAACCAACACTTCACCTTCAGCCACATCGGAACGAGCGATCAGTCTCCACTGCTATGTGCGCGTCTCAAATAGCCAGCTCCACATCGCGAGCATGTTGTGAAACGCTGGTTGAGGAAATCGCAGCCTGCGGCCTGGCGAGCTATGTTCAGCAGCCAAATGTGGCCTTGCCCATCCGGTAAAAGCATCAAACAGGTTGGTGACTCCTACCTCAATTAACTAGCCCTATTATAATCCGAAAAACCGCCTTTCACAGTTTCCACCAGCGTTAGCAACATGCCTTCACGACTTGCCCTTCTGCTGTGGCCCCCCCTTCATCGCACTTGGGAATTCCCTCTCTGAAGCAAGTAGCGCACATGACCGTTTAGATGAAGGCCCACCTGAATCCTGGATCCATGAACCTCGTCCAGAAGACACTGTCCGAGTATGCCCCTTACCTTTTTGCACGAGCTGTCCTACAGCCGAACAAATCCAAGCACCAGGCATCGGATTTGCGCTAGAGATGGGGTACGGGTACGTCGCTCTGCCCATTTGGTGTTCGATGAAATGCACCAGCTAAATCTGAAGTTATAGAACAGCATCAATAAGACATCATAACGGCACTTATCAAGACCTAGCCTACATTGCTGGAGATAAAACCTACCTTAGCCTACTCCAGCGCCTTGCATCAGAATCTCCAAGATTTCCTGCTCATGACCTGTCTACCTATAGAGGAAAATTGCTCTGGGCCACAGAGCGCACACAACGGCTCCTCTCGAAGAATTTGGGTCGTCCAGCAACGCCTACAATCATTGTCTTGGCAGACATGCTGTCCAGATCGAGAACACAAGTTGAGTCCGTCCTTAAAGATGGCCGAAAAGTCACTGCCGCTGTTCTCAGCTCTCCCGACCTTGTAAGCCTCAGCGCCGAAGAAATCACTAATGCTCTTGACTACCTGAGCGTCACGAATCTGATGGCTAAGCCTGACACGCTGGAAGATCTTTACGCCTCCTCTGCAGCTTACGCTGGATTGGGAATGGGGCTCTGTGATCATTACACCGACCCATACGTTTGTGAGCAGGAAGACAATCGGATTTACCCCTCAACCCGGCTTTTGCATCTCGACTTTTCGCCGGAAAGTTTGTGTGTAACGGTTAGGTGGATTAAAAGCGCAAAGGAAAGTAAGTTTAATAAATCGATCGTTAACCACGATCTGGGCCTTGGGCGAAACTATGTACTCAAGGATGTATACTGGGACGCCGTCCACAGCCGAATTCGCAAACTCGTTCAATCCTTCGGAGTTCGCATCACGCAAGTCATACTTACAGGCTCTTCGGCAAGCGATTTGCGCTTCAAGGCCGTGGTCCGAGAAGCATTGAAGGACTGGACTACCGTCGGCGCATTTGACATGATGGAACAGCAAGGTCTTGATGGAGAGCCATCGATTCTTTTGTACGCGACTGCTAGAGGGGCGGCGGAGTTTGCGAAACGCAGGCTAGAAGGGCCTGTAAGATGTAAGGAGACCGAGAGGTGTAAGGAGTTCAGACACGGTATAGAGCAGGCAAAGTCGACAAATAAGCTGGAGCTCGAAGATGAAATTCTGATACGTGACATGCCTAGCATTCTTGTCTGGACAAAAGAGTAGCTTTCTTCTATTGTGAGCTACCGAAATTGCGTGAACCCCGTTAAATTGTGGTAATGTGAGGCTCTGAACCGAATGGGGAATACTATGAAGAAGCAAGACAAGGGTTGCTGAGAGTCGCCAGCTAGATTGATGCAGCGCTTGGCGTTTCCGTGGCAACGTGTTGGAGACATGTGGCTTTAGCCAGATAAGGCCTAGCTTGAAATTGTATGCGGCTACCTTCCCCACGGTCTGTGCATCTTTGCAACGCACCGACAACATCTCATGGCGTACAACCCGCGACGGGTGAAAGCTTTGAAACATGACCGGGAGCTCCAAGGCTCTTATCGACCTTCTAAAAGGTTGGCCGAGTCCTGCGCTACTACCCGCTGCGCAGATTAAAAGTGCGTCCTCAATTGCACTTTCAAATCCCGAGATATCTATACCTGGCCTCCTCTACGGTCCTGATCCTGGCTACGAGCCACTCCGACAACGCATTGCCACTTGGTTAACAGAGTTTTACCAGCCAGCCCTCCCTATAGCTGCCGAACGAATATGTGTTACTGGGGGAGCAAGCCAAAATATTGCATGCATTCTGCAGGTGTTCTCGGACCCAATTTACACGAGGAATGTGTGGATGGTATCTCCAACCTACTTCCTTGCCATGCGAATATTCGAGGACAGTGGCTTCCATGGTCGCTTACGGTCTGTGCCTGAAGATGAGGAAGGCATTGATATCAAATACTTGAGGAAGGCTTTGCACAAAAGCGAGGAACAGGCGAGTGCCGAGGGTAATATGAGGCCGGTATGACATGAACAGCACCTGCACACAAATAAGATTAGCTGAGCTGTCTATCCAGACACTCAAGCCTGTGAGACCATGGAGCAAGATATACAAACACTTCATATATACTGTGCCTACTTTCTCGAACCCATCATCCGGTACTATGAGCCTTCAGCGCCGGCAACAGCTCGTTCGACTTGCACGCGAATATGATGCTTGTGTTATTTCGGATGATGTATATGACCTGCTGCAATGGCCAGCGGATACAATGGCTTCTCAGTCGAGCATGGACCATGCTCACCTGCCTCGAATAGTGGATGTTGATCGTACACTGGACGGTGGCACTGACAGGGAGGGAGCAGATGGTTTCGGAAATGCTGTCAGCAATGGCAGCTTCAGCAAAATAGCTGGACCTGGCTGTCGGACAGGCTGGGTAGAAGGCACAAGCAAGTTTGCATGGGGAAATTCGCAAGTGTGAGTTTTACCATTGAAATTTGGTAAGAAGTATAGCTGATTACAGGGCAGCGGATCATCGAGATCCGGTGGAGCTCCGTCGCAGCTGACCTCTACGTTCATCTCCAAGCTCCTTGAGTCAGGAGAACTCCAGGATCACATTCTCCACACCCTACAACCCGCCTACGCCCGACGATACCGGACTGTAATGGCTACCATTGACAAACATCTTATACCTTTGGGAGTCACACTTCCTCAGGCCAGCCGCGATGTGGTGGGGGGATACTTCATCTGGCTTTCACTGCCAGCACCGCTACAAGCAGAGGAGGTGGCGTTTTTCGCAAAGCGGGATGAAAATCTTGTCATCGCACCGGGACCTATCTTTGCAGTAACGGGTGATGAAAAGCCGGTAGAGCTTGTCAGGAATGTGAGGATATGCTTCTCATGGGAGGAAGAAGGTAAGCTAGCGGAAGGAATCCGTCGGCTTGGCCAGGTGATATGTAGGCTGCAGAATGTCAAGTGTCAGCCAGGGAAGGAAACGGCGCGGCCTAATGTAAATAGCAGCTCTCTGGTGGATCAATACCGCTGAGCTACAAGATATTGGTCTTCTCTAGCGGTCTTTTCAGCTACTAGTCATTGGGGCCCTACACATCTCGGACTTGGAGGGTCATGAACAAAAACGGGCATAGAAAACTACTGGCCGAGAAAGTCTTTGATGTCGCGAGTCCTAACCGCCTAACGTGCAGAGACAATCTACTCGGTGTCAACAGTCGAAATATCGCCTACACAGCTGCCGAACGCAGGTTATTGCCGAGGTCAAATGAGAGATGGGTTGCATGACCGCTTAGATTGTTCCCCGCATCCCCGCACCAGCCAAAATCCGGGGTATAGGATTGGTACCTGGAGAGACGAACTGCTGCAAGTCATATATGATTACGAGGGTGTGCAGACGGTTGGAGGGTTTATCAAGTGTCATCATGTCTGGAGCACGGTCGAAGATGTGAATCATGCGCACTTGGATGGATGACACTTTGTTTTGAGCGGCTTCATCAGAATTACGTAAAATCAATCAAATGCAAATGAGATGAAGTCGAGAAGAAGGACTTTGACATGGAAGAGAGACTGGGATGACATTAGATGAAATACAAACCCAGGGATATATACAGAACATGGGCAAGGTAAGGGGAAAAGGTCCAGGTGAAGGTTAGGACTTGCTCTAGAGGCCAATAGAGGCCGGAACCCCTCCCGGCGCTTAAAAAGTCCAATGTGTAGCCAATCAGCAGTTAGGCAGCCCAACGGCTACGCCATTCTGATACCCGTAGCACATCCGTTTCATTTCTTCACCAGCCATACATTCATAGGAAGACGCGCGTGTCTTCACGTACTACTGATGTTTCAAAATGTTCTGCCCCACTTCCAAGTGACCTTGCGACGACCATCCATTGCTCGCACACTTTCTTCAGGGGCTACAACTCTCAAAGCACAGTCTCTGATACCTCATAGGCAAGGTTTCACTACCAGTACTCCACATTATGGCCGATGGTCATTCGAAGCTTCTATTTAGAAGCAACCGCCCGCACAAGGGCCGAGTTGCGGCGAGCTTTGGTAGGACCGCTATGCTACACCTCAACCTCCATTCCTGACAGTTGCCCGACCCATGACACGTCTCATTCTTCCTCCGACCACCCTCTGACATCCAGCACTGTTTTAATGAATGTGACCAGTATGAGCATCTGCCTGGACAGAATGCCTGCTTTCACCTCAGCAAGTCTATTGTGGAAGGTGATGGCGGGAATGTGTTTAGTATATATGAGGACAGGGAGTCGCATAGGGGTAGGGGTAGAGGAGAAGCGTTTCAATATCAGATCTTGTTGACCTATCATACTAAGCCGTTTCATATTCGACGAATAAGTCCCCTGAACCTGTACGTTGACCATAGCCCTCTCACTGTAAGCTTCATATAGCTTCCCCCTCCCCTTTGAATATTCACTCCCCATCAGGTCCTTTCCCCTCTTTGTCGGAAATTTGCTGGGCAACCGGCTAAAATACTGTTTCATTCGTCAGCTTTGTTATTATTTTCATTCTCCGGCATCGCCACTTTCTTTCCCGCTACCACCTCAGAATCTCTTTGTCAATAAATCTTTGTCCTTTGCCTTTCTTTCTTATTCAACCTCGATGGTCCTTTGTTAGAACCTTTATCATACAATCTTCTTGTTATTCAATAGCGCTGGATCGCTGATATTATCTGACCTCAAGTCCTTCCTTCATTTTGTCAATAAATTCGCTTCGAAAGCAACACTACCACAGTCAACACAACAAACATCATCATGTACGCGCTCTCCAAAGCCGCGCTGTTCGCTATCCTTCTCGCGGCGGCGCCGTCTTCACTGGTTGAAGCATCGCCCGTCGCCTCACCTCAAGCTACTACTGCTGCATCCCCTACGGCTGCGGCTGCTGGAACGTCCTCAAGCTATTGGCTTGCCAACATACAGCGACAAGGGACAGTTCCATTCGGCAACTCATCTTCCTATACGATCTTCCGCAATGTCAAAGACTTTGGTGCTAAAGGCAAGTCTCAACTGTTATCCGTATCTTAAAACCATGTGCTAACATACTTTCTAGGTGATGGCTCTACTGATGATACCGCTGCCATCAATAACGCTATCTCCTCTGGCAACCGGTGCGGTGAAGGCTGTGATTCATCCACTACTACGCCAGCTCTGGTTTACTTTCCACCCGGCACATATAGCGTTAGTGCTCCACTAATCCAGTACTATTATACCCAGCTTGTCGGTGACGCCGATACTGTCCCAACCATCAAGGCTACGGCTGGATTCCAGGGCATGGCTGTCATTGACTCTGACCCTTATAATTCCACCGGCGGGAACTGGTATACGAACCAGAACAATTTCTATCGTCAAATTAGGAACTTCGTCATTGACCTGACCGCCATGCCGCCTACAGCTGGCGCTGGTATCCACTGGCAGGTCGCTCAAGCTACTAGTCTTCAGAATATCGTATTCAACATGGTCAAAGGCGGCTCTGGTAACAAGCAGCAAGGCATTTTCATGGACAACGGCTCCGGCGGCTGGATGACCGATCTAGTATTCAATGGAGGCAACTACGGCATGTTCCTTGGCAATCAGCAGTTCACGACTCGCAACCTTACCTTTAACAACTGCAACACTGCTGTCTTCATGAACTGGAATTGGCTTTGGACTTTGAAGTCAATGTCCATTAACAACTGCGGTATCGGCGTTGACATGTCTAATGCTCCAACAAACCAGACGGTCGGCTCAGTCATTGTGCAAGACAGCGTTTTCAAGGCGACGCCTAAGGGTATCGTTACAGCGTACAGCAAGAGTGGCAATGTTCCAGTTACCGGCGGCACCTTGGTCATCGACAATTGTGATTTTACTGGTAGCACCGCTGCTGTAGTTGGCAATACTGGCAACACCATCCTCGCTGGAGGCTCTGTCGTTGCTTCATGGGCCCAGGGCAATGCTTACACCACAGGTGACGATGGATCTGCAAATGGTACAACTTGCGATAGCGCAGCACCTTCAGCTGCAAGCACAACCGTCCAAGGTACCCTGACAGCACCAACCAAGCCTGCCTCCCTCATGGATGGCACCAAGATCTTCGAGCGCTCTAAGCCCCAATACGAGACAATTCCCGCAAGCTCTTTCGTCAGTGTGAAGTCTGCTGGTGCTAAAGGTGATGGTGTGACCGACGATACCGCCGCCATTCAAAAGGTCATGGACAGCGCCACCTCGGACCAAATAGTCTATTTCGATCACGGTGCATATCTAATCTCTTCCACCGTCAAAGTTCCTAAAGACATCAAGATTACAGGCGAAATTTGGCCCCTGATCATGGCCTCCGGTTCCGCGTTCTCCTCGCAGTCCTCGCCAACCCCAGTCTTCCAAGTCGGCCAACCTGGAGATGTTGGTGCTGTTGAAATGTCTGACCTCATCTTCGAGACCAAAGGACCCCAACCCGGCGCCATCCTTGTAGAATGGAACGTCGCTTCTACGTCCCAAGGTGCTTCAGGCATGTGGGATGTCCACTTCCGCATTGGTGGCACCGCAGGAACAGGCCTTCAATCAAACACCTGTGCCAAAAAACCTTCCGTAACCACCACTCCCGCGGACATCACTCCCTGCGAAGGCGCCTTCCTCCTCGTTCATGTCACAACCCAAGCGAGTATCTACATGGAAAACAATTGGCTTTGGGTGGCAGATCACGAGCTCGACCTACCAGACCACGACCAAATCAACATCTATAACGGCCGCGGCATCCTCGTTGAGTCCCAGGGTCCGGTCTGGATGTATGGTACTAGTGTTGAGCACAGCCAGCTCTACAATTATCAGCTCGCTAACGCAAAGGATATCTACATGGGTATTATCCAGTCCGAGACTCCATATATGCAGTCAAACCCCGACGCTCTCAATGGTGGCTTCACTCCCAGCACTACATACTCCGATCCAGATTTCTCCACTTGCACAACGGAATCTTGCAAGAAGGCTTGGGGTTTGCGTATTTTCAGCAGCTCGGACATCCTCGTCTATGGAGCGGGTCTGTACTCTTTCTTTGATAATTACGAACAGACTTGTCTCGCTACGGAGTCTTGCCAAGAGAACATGGTCAGTGTGGAGTGTAGCTCTGAGATCTACCTGTGGGCCCTCAGCACGAAGGCTAGCACCAACATGGTTACAGTTGATGGGACGGGCGTTGTTCCACAGGCTGCAAACATGGACAACTTTTGCTCAACGATTGCCTTCTTTGAGGAGGTCGGGGCTTGAGGTTCGTCTATGTCCAGAGGAAACTTGATCTCATTGGATAAGGTATTTTATTTGGGTGGGGTGGGAGGGACTGTCACTATCGCTTCGATGTTGTGTTTGAGACATTCGCTTCGATGTGATATGGAAATTCGCTCTTCGATTCTTGTACATACTTTCACCCCTAAGTTGTCGTGTATATAGGTCCTTTTGATGCTTTATCTTGCGCGTGTACATAGCTCGTATTGCTTGACATGAGAGATATCATTGTTTCCTGCCGGCATAGAGATTTCACATATGGCTCTAAGTCACATAGACAAGTAGAGGCTCGAATCGGGGTGACGCTGCTTATGTACCAAAAGGGATACAACAGCGAGCTTACGAGTACAGGATGCCAAGAAAAGATTACATCAGCCAGGACGCAGGCTGTCATTGGCCGGACCCCTTGCAGGTGCAGCTGCAGGAGTCCTTGTTGCGGCTCATCCAGTACTCTCACAACAAAGCACCTTGTACAAATATAATTCTCACTTATTTATTATTAGACCGCCCCACACGTTTCCTACAAACCCTACTCAGCTATATATGGCGATTCCCCCGCCCGAAGCATCCTGTTCTCGTGTATAGCGCGAAAAACGATACGTCGTCGAGTTGACCGCGTGGCCTAGCTCTCGTAGCGTCAAACATGCTAAACCACCGGTGCATGCAGTGTGAAAACCTGTAATAGCCCATGCCGATTACGGCCGTACACTCTAGCGCTTGGCATCTATCAACGTCTACGCTGCCATAAAACTAATGCTTGTCTTTGTCGTTTAGGGAAACATCGTCCTTAGTATCCAGCATGGCCAAACGCATCTCCTCCATCTTCTCCACGAGCAGTAAATTTTCAGACCAGAGCAGTGACTCGCGGTATGGCTCTTCTCTACATCCTGCGCGACCATCCAAAGAGCAAAGCTCGATGGCTACCCCTCATAAATCAATGCCCAATCTCCGACCAATGAATAGCCTACAAGACCCACAGATTACTCAGTCGTCAGCAGCCACACCACCGTCCAACCCGGAACTTCCGCCTCGCCTTGGCCATGATGAGCTTATGCTGCAACCGCCTGAGTACCCTCCCGCTTTTCCTGCCAGATCAAGCAGCAGACCATCCAGTATAGCCGGATTGCCAAACAACATGAATGAACTATTGCTTTCACCGCCTCCTCTCCTCAAACCCCTCCCTGGCCGATCCGAGTCGCCAACTGGTAGCAGACCAGGCAGTAGAGGAAGTGGACCGGAGAGTCTTCCGGACAGTCGTTCACCTTCCCGACCTGGGTCTCGCCCTGCATCGCCGGCCACTTCCCGACCTCAAACACCTACAACTGAGCAAGGGCTTCTGAAGAAGAAGAGTTGGCTGACAGGAAAATTACATGCGGGTTCACGAGGTGGTGAGGATACAGCTCAAATGCCACAAGCATGGGCTGTCACACCTCAACAGAAGATACCCTACGATGTCCACCCGTTGGCAAATTTTCAAAAAGTGAACCCTTCCCGGGCGACTTTTGTGGCCTATGGCTTATTCTGACGTTATATGCAGGTTCCAGAGCTTTGGAATGAGAGCGGCAATACCTTCGTCTACCTACACGCGCGGGAGTGTGGCAGAGGCCCGTCAATGAAAGTGGATTCAGCCATATTTGCTTCGTCGAAGAAATTGATTCACGCAGCGTATGGTGGGATGCAGGAAAACGACCGAAGAGAGTCTAGTGATGGGCAGCAGCGATCATTTTCAGACCGGATGCAGCGTCTCACGGTTAATGGTCCAACGTCGCCCCCAACATCTAGACCTGGGTCATCGTATGGAGGAAGTTCGAAGGGATCTCGCTCTGCAAGCGACTATTTGGATGATCGATCTAACAAGGTGGACATCCACTTGTGCTTACCGATGCCATTACAAATCGATCTTTCGAATGCACAAGCGAGACCCACCGCGGAGGACGTGGAAACACTTATCACGATACGAAACGCCTTCGCTTTCCTATCAGGTCAGCCACTGGTGGCTACCGCTAAGCATTCATCAATGTTCGCGATATTCCTCAAAATTGCTGATGTGTTGCACCGTTATGAATTCTCGAATCTAGATGGCTCTACGCTCGGAGAAGAAGCAGCAGGCAGTTTTGCAAGATACGTTGAGGAATTCAAGCTTGCAGATGTGCGATCAAGTCGGGAGAAAACGATTGAAGCTGTTGTTTTAGGAGAGCGGATGAGATCATTGTATCTTTACAATGAGGGTTTTGTGCATCTTGTTGGCAAATACGACGATGTGTGGGCTTTGAAGAGCCCGAAGTTTCACTTGATCACCGACATCACTCGAAAACGCATGGAGAGAGCGCATTTGGATCTCTCGACTAGGTTACGAAATGTGCAGACCCGGCTGGACGATTTTGACTTTCCTTCTCTTTTCGCTGGTTTCGCCAATTCCACTAGCAGCAGTGAGAGCAAGGTCGTTCGCTTTAAGGATTGGAAGAGCTCATACATGTCAATGCGAAGACACGTCATGAGCCTGTACAAGCACCAGTATGGTGCCTGGCCTCCAAAAGCAAAGTCGAAGAAGAATGATTTTGAGGAAAGTGGCTTGAACAGACTTCTTCTCCAAGAGCTATACCAAGATTTTTCTGATCTTTACGACAGCCTCGTGGATCGCTCATCGTTGACTACCCGCTCCACAGGTCTCGCATCCCCCAATGGCGCAGAAGATCAACAAGAACCGATGCCACGTGCTCTGCGCAGGATTTTGGACGAGTACGATCTCAGTACTGCACCAGTCCAGCCTCCTATACCGTTTGACCTTCCGCAACTACCATCACTATCCTCTACTAGGAGGAACTTCGAGACCCTTGATCCACACAAACAGAAGAAAGAGAGGTCGAAGCGGCTTCGTGATGATGAGATCAACAACGCGTTGCTGCAATCCTGTAACCGAGACTCCTTAAAGTCAACTCCATTCCTTGAAGCCTTTCTAGCATATGAGCGAAGATCGGCTCATGGGAGGTCGATGGAAGAAATTTGTGACCTAAGAGTAGGTCAATGGATATTCATGTACGCCGTGATTCAGTCCCTACCACTTGTGGTCGTCGACGCTCCCGGTATCAAATGGAGTCAAGGTGTAGAGTACTTCCTTTGCGAAGTCCCAAAGGGCTCTGCACCCTGGATAACAGCAGAGAGTGTCAGTGTAAAGCAAAGCTGGTACGGCATAGCCGGCGGCTCGGGGCTGGTCTCCCTCCCAGCCGACGTTGTTGAGCACGGCGTTGACGGTATATATCGCCGCAGCCACTGCTGGCAAGCTGCGGAGAAGTGGGCAGGATATAGTGCAATCCCCCCTGCACTTCCTTTTGAGGAGCTGCTGCCGCCTGTAATGCCTTCCCAGCCGGGCTCGAGGCGTGTTTCTCCTTCGCCGGATCGAAGAGCGAGTATGGCTCTAGGCTTGGAGCAGTTGCCTCTGCCGCCTGGAGTAGCGCCTAGCGGGTCTAGGCCTGTCTCTTCTTATGACCCTTCCAAGACCTTCGGTGCTATACTCGGTCCAGGTAATACTGGAAAGAAGAAGAAGTAGTCTATATATGAAGTGTTCACGGATGCATTTTCTGTAGATCGGAGATATTGTTTGTTTTGGGATGTCTGGATGTCTTATGTGACGAGTAAGGTCAGCGTGATGAATGAATCATCGCATATAACGGCTGCTATGTCGATAGCATAGCTTTGATCTATTCTATAAAAGTCCCCTTCGATGTTGTATATATCAACGATCTACACGTTCTACGAACTTACGGAACGATTGGTGCACGATTGAAAGCGCGCATGTTAACAAGTCATGGGTAGACTAACATACATGTCATCGAAGGGCAAGGCCAATTGAGCTAAGTTTCACGAATTGCAGGTCGAGTGATATACTCGCTTGGATGCAGCAGAGGGCCCCAATTTCCTATCCTAACGCTCATCAGCTAATACATAAGCACCCAGCTCCCCCCCCGACTTCACGCTTTTTTCAGCACCCTTCTCCTGCCAGATTGTCGCTCCAACTCGCCCGACACGCCTCCTTCTCGAGTCTCGGCCTCTTTTCTGCAGCCTGACCCTTAGCGCCGCACTGCCAACACACCAACGCCAACGGCACACTTCGCCCCTTTTCTGAGCCAATCATTCACCACTAGCTCTTCGGACTGAAGAATGGCCGACAAATGGGCCCGGGATTTCACCAATGAGGTTGATTGGGATGCCTTCATGGATTCGGATTCCTGGGCGGACTTGCCGGATGGAGGAGTCGACGTGCAGAGTGCAGATGTGGCTGCAGAAGCTCGGTAAGTGGGAAAAAAAAACTGGATCGCTGACCGGGCCCAAAAGTGCTCTTTTTCCCTATGGAGGTCTAGTGTGGGAAGACCTACATAGTCCCGACAATTATGTCGGGATTGGGCTAGAGGATACCGGAAATACTGAAATTTCGAAGTCTATGTCATGTGCAGAGTCCTCTCCACGCAACCGAGATTCCGACATCTCTCATCCTAAGGCTGGTATAGAACGTACCGTCAATGATCGCTCTCAAGACTTTTGGTTCCCCAACCCCGCCAAATGCTGTAGTTGTATCACTTGTCAAGAGCTAGGCGTATATGGGAGACCTTTGATCATTAATGAAGTCAAAAAAGCATGTGGTATCAAAGGTTGCAAGACAACACTTTGGGCCAACGATCCAACCCACGTGAGGAACCACTTCAAAACGCCCGGTGGTTACGCATGTGCCGAACAAGGCTGCCATTTCGTCAACAAGAAATTCTCGGATCTTCGCCGACACTACACGAGCAAACACTGCACAAATCCCAACGCGAAGAATCTTGAATGCCCTGAAATCGGCTGCGAATATAGAACTGCGCGGAAGGATAAGCTAAAAGAGCATCAGAAGTGCAAGCACAAGCAGAAGCCAAAGCTGGGAAAGTCCTATCGTGTTATCAAGCCTGCCATCAGCAGCAAGCCAGTTTCTGGGACAAATGGTGTGACTGCTACGGAGTAGACAGAGAGGATAGGTCAGGATGTGGTGAAGGACTGGGCGAGATCCACGGATGGAAGTACTGTGCTGTATGTTCCGTTGCACGCTGTCTTTACCGCTTCTCGAAGTTCTCCCTACAATTTGCATGTATCCTTACGGTCTTTACAGCGTCTCGGCTAGAGCAGTCTTTATTGAATCAAACCATCTATGTTAGTCTTAATCTACAACATTGATGCTATTACTAGCGAATGGAACAGTATTTCTATGCAAAAAGTCCTCAGTATTGTAAGCGTGGACTCTGGTAGATCTCTGAGCAGCAAGTAGGTATACTTGTTGGCCGATTCAGGCTAGCGCGAAATTACACTTTCCAGCGACGACAACCCCATCTCATACGTCTCGACCTTCACCATCCCTTTGGACAATCCTACGGCTTTCAGAAGCATTGAGTGGTCATTTGAGGGGCTATTATTGCCTAGAATGGACCATCTCACCCGAGCCTACACGGTGTACCCACCACGACGCACCTCATCAATGCCTCACCCGACCTGCAAACGAGAACAATCCTGGTAACCCAGCCAGTACGCCCTCCCAAAGCCCCTCAAACGAATACATAAGCAACTATGCTCCCTCACTCCCTTCCACGCTCTATCGCGGCTTCCACAACCCACTCCGCACCTCTCATCGGTTGATTCCCGGGCTCCAACTCCAGCAAGCCTTACCACCCCACCGAGGCGCAGCTTTCGCCAACGCATTGAACTAGGCTACACCGCCCCAGTTTCGGCCAATCGGACGGTTGGAGAGAGCGCTATGGCTGGCAATTTGGACATCGAGTGGAATGATTGGAGCGATTTTCTCAACGACGATGCTGCCAACGCCTTTGATGCTCAAGCGAATGAGCTAGGCATGCAGGGAGCTACTGGGATGTGAGCTCTTTTTTTTTTACTTGACGGCTGATGGTAGTTTTGCCTGCCTCATAGAAACTTGGATGGCTCGAGCATCGCCCATTCTTGGTACCAGCCTATCGATACTTTTTCCGAGCCGCCATTGGATCACCCGTACTCGGGTGGTCCATACGTTGGACACGAGGGCTTCTCGACTACCCCTGTGCCTTCTAGCGATACCCTTCGTTGCTTTCCCCCAGCGTCAATCGGGCTGCCTCCCGAGACTGTTCCTGATTCCGCAGGTTCACTTGCCGATCCTGGCCGTCTCAATCCCTTCCAAAATACGGGCTTTGATCAACTGAAGCTTCCTTTGGGAAGAAGTCAACCTAATGATTCTAATGACATGGTTGAGACCTCGTTCTTTGGCGGAGCGCATGTCGACACTGAGGCAAGATCAACCTCGTCCTCAGCATTGCCTTCTCTACCAGTGGACAAGCCAGATGGGGCTGATGACAAAATTACGGTTGCTAATATTGATCGCATTTTCGGCATCAATCATGAAAGGGGTTGTAGTTGTTTGAACTGCTTGGACTATCCTTCCCTGGGTCCCTCAACTACCTCAATACCTCGGGATGAAT
The DNA here is from genome assembly GCA_000482085.2 of Cladonia metacorallifera KoLRI002260. NCBI lineage: Eukaryota > Fungi > Ascomycota > Lecanoromycetes > Lecanorales > Cladoniaceae > Cladonia > Cladonia metacorallifera. The sequence continues at coordinate 182,053 of KI911133.1, forward strand.
TCCCTGCTTTACTCTACTTATCCTGCCGTGTTAAAGGCTGTGCTTGGCGTGATAAACTACCGAGATATTTTGGTTGGTATTATCTTAAATACATGAAGTATCACGAGGAAAGTCATTTCCGTGAGGAGACTCGTGACCAAGACGGGAAGTTGATCTACACCTGCAAAAATGACCGCTGCCAAATCCGCGCCAGGCGCAAAGACGACGTGAGACGACATTACGCAACTGTTCATTGCAAGAATCCTGAACGGTTCCCATGCCGTGTCATCGGCTGTCCATTCGGCGGGGAGAACGGCTTTACCAGGAAGGACAAATTGACGAGCCACATGAAGAGCACCCATAAGGATTTGCCCATTTCGGGCAAACGTTACCAGGCCATCAAGCCCAAGGCTGGTGTGTCTAACGCTGGTGTGCATAAAGCTAGGAGCCAGGCTTGAACGGTGAGGGGGAGGATGGGCGGCAAGGGTTACGATTAGAATCAGGGATGGTATGAATCAGGGCAATTTGACGTATTGGAGGATCTTTCTTTGGCTCGACTCATATTCTCAGTCATTACCGTGACGTTTCTTAGTTCATCTCGGACTATGTGCCAATACAATCATTACCGCATATTGCAAAGAAGGCAGCACGACAGAACAAATACATATAACCCCCAATTCTGCGGAAACTTTCCTATATCTGCTTCGGCTTGAACCGTTCGCTTGGAATAGACACCGATACAAAATGAAGTACTGTTCCTATAACTATTAACTAATGACCAACGACATCGGTAGCCCAGCCCAATAACCCTAACGCGCACTGATAACATCGAAGCTTCCACAGGACATGCCCACACACCCTGCGCGCTCCGTTCCCACGACTTTCTCAAGGAGAAACCCCTGAACCCACTCAAATCCCACCTCCTGAACAGACCTCTGCCCCCCAAGCCCCTACCCAAGGCACCTAACCCTTCCTACCCACAGTACAAGCACACCGGGAAATTCCCTTTGGGGTATATCAATTTGAACTTAAACAGTAGCATATGGCTACAAACTAGAACGTGTTCAGTGTCGTATCTGCTTTGCGAAAGGTAAAAGTGCCTTTGAATATGGTTCAGTGATTGAGTAGGGAGTTGATTGGGTTGGTGGGTGGATATAAGTGGATGCTGTAAGGTGAGAGTAGGGAGTTGAGTCTTGGACGCAGAGGGGTTGTTAAAGTTTGGTTTGATGGATATTGGTGTTATTGAAGTTGTGTATGGGGTTTATTGGATAGGAGTTAAGTACTGAACAGCTATAATTGGGGGTTTGAGACCTTTAGAGCTGGAGGTTTTAGGGGTGTTTTTGGTGATGATATGGCGGGTATCACTTTCTGTATGACTGATACTCTGGCCTTTTACGTCAAAACGTTCCCTTTGTTAAGTTTCTCCGTTGCAGACGAAGGGTGGTTTGCCAGGGATTGTCAGCGGTGATACTCCAAATCCGATTTCTTTGTTTGATTTTTGGGACTGGTTAAGATGGGTATGGTGGTTTTTATATGGCTTTTCCTATGTATCATGAGGGTTTTATCTATTCGTGAAGTGTTATACGTAAATACATAATGAGATCTGCCCCATTAACTATAGAAGTATATGAGATTCATTTTCGTAATCATTATCCTTGAGATCAACAGTATCGTGAACCGTTAGGAGAACCTGTCGTACTACGCCCCAAATATCACAGATCATCCCAATTTTGACCTGTCCTGAGCGGTTCCCCTTGCTTTGAATGAGATTTGCAATACATCTTCGGTGCATACACATCCATCTTCGATACCACTCTCAACAGTTCAGCATCGAAATTGGGTACCGAGCAGCATCTTTTATACTATGGTTTCCTCTTCCAATTCCTCTCCAGATTCCTTATCTGATTCCTCATCTGATTCCTCGTCGGAACCTCTCGTCCGATCCGGCATACGTTCCAGATTCGAGCTAAGAACCTCCCAGATCTGTTCTAGGGCTGTTACCAGCGCAACTCGGTCTTTCTCATGTCCAGTATCTTCCCATTTCTCAATTAATGGCCAAAGCTTAGATTCATCAGCGCTAGGAAGGATAGCCTCTACCCCTGATCTATAACCTCTCTTAACAGTGTTCGAAATCCCCCAAAGTTTCCTGGTTGGTGTTTTGACCACTGGTCGGATTGCAACAGCGAATCTCTGAAATTCGGGCTCTTTGTTAAAGCACTCTTCGAGTAGGAACATTGCCGAGCCAGACATCAGTGGCCTGATATGGTCAGCTAAGCCTGGGCGTTTGAGAAAATCCTGGTAGTATTTCGAATATTCCGTCTGTCTATTGATGTGTGCATTGATGTCCGCGCCATTTGCGAGAAGAGCTTTGGTGACATCGAAAACGTCACTAAGTGCAAGACGTCGATAAGAGGGACCTTGCCCCAACAACAAGCCTCCGGACTTGCCGTTTGCATCCATGTAAATATGACGCATATTATATAAACTTAAGAGCCATGACTCCCAAAAGGATATTGCTCCATCAGCACCAATACAGTGTGGCGACTTCCAGTCCATTGGCCGAACTCGGACCATGGGATTAGCACCTGCGTTGAGCAGCATCCGCACAAGATCAAGACCACCCAGAGGACCCTCAATGTCACAGCAACAAAGTATGTAACTCTCTACCAATGAATTATTTTCTGTCTGGTTGTCTGGGCATGAATTCGTGTGGGTATCCTCTTCCCAGCGCAAGCACTTGCTAAGAGCTTGACGATTAACAGGAGGGCAAAACAGTGTATCCGCACGAGGCGTTATATCTGTTGATTGATCGGCCCTCACCCAAGAGAGACACCAGGGTTTGGCTCTACTTGTGGAGTATCTGTCGAGATCTGGAAGACTTGGGGAGTAGCCTGCAGACGAGACCGAGAGCCCAAGTTGTTCGTAAACATAGATCGTCATACCCACAGCTGCAGCCATGCCAACTATGTCAACCAAAGTTCCAGCTCCATTCTTCCAGTATGCTTGATACGGCCCGTCGAAAAGTTTAGGGTTATTGGTGACAGTATATCCTCGTACTAAATACGCGTAATCCAGCGATTGTATGAACTTTGATTGAGCACGTCCGGAGAGTCGTTCCGCCCATGAAACCCTCCTCAACATATTTTCGAAAGGGGTGAGCATTGGGTGGGGCCAATCCTCGTACATCACGGCATCTCCTTGTGAATGCTGGCCGAGATGAGCGAGTGTGCCCCTTGCTACACATGTGTGTAATTGCGCTTCACTGAGACCATAATCACTCAGGAAGGACTTTGCTTCGTTATTGTCCACTAGGAAATCCCGCACAGTTTGGTGAATGAAGTCGACTCTGGTAAACGAGATTGGGTCCCAATCCTTCCTCTTACAATATATCTGAGTACATTCAACTCTTGGGGTAAGCTCCAGGAGGCCTGCGGTATGCGATAGCAAGCGAGTTTCAAGGGTGCGGCAGGCCTCTGTTAGCTCACTCATGGCAATGTCTCCATAGGAAAAGGGCGCATCTTGGAGCTCTTGTTGTGATGATACAAAGTGTAGTCTGCAGAGATCGAATCCAAGCCTTTCATCCTCGCGGAGAACAATTTGTAGGAATTTTGCAGCGTCTCTCCGGAATGCGAGCTTGATGCGCTTGAGTATCAGCGTAAAGAGGTCCTCCAATTCGGGAGGTAGGACATATATAGCCTGTGCAAGTTCGTCCAGATCAACCATACCCTGCAATCCCTCGCGAACTTCCCGAATAGCTATTACAGCCCATAAGAACACCCCATCCGCTCGCTCTACGAGCATGTAAGGTAGACTTTCTGCTCTTTGCTGTGTCTTTTCATTGGAAGATGCATATTGCTGGACCAAATGAGAGAGCTGCTTGTCGGCGTACTCTCGGATGGTGTCGAAAGTTAAGTCCTGCAATCTTAGACTGGGTTTTCCTTTGAATGCCATTTCAAAAGCTAACAGTGGACGACTTGACACGCAGATCTTAACATGTCTCTGGTTTGAGAGTTCAGTGATCGTTTGGATAACACTATCGTAGTGGCCATCAAATTCATCCAATCCATCAATAAATATACAGATTGCAACGTCAACCTGTGTCTGCCGTAAAAGACTAGATAGAAAAGTAAGAAGGCGACTCTCCGTCCAGGCATGTATAGGTGTATCCTACGCAGACACTTAGATAGAAAAGAGCCATGCCAAGGATAGCTTACCTCACAACATGCTATCAGTTGACGACACTCAGTGAGCATTTGATATATCAGGGAGCGGAGTAGGCCATCGATAGTCTTCTGCTGGCGAGAACCGGAATTCCAGAAAAATAAGCTTGGAGTAAGTAGTTGCCTATGGGGGCTCCATTCTTGTAGAAGCTCTAGTCTGCGCTTGTGGCTACATATATGGTTCATTAGTGTTGACTTGCCGGAGCCAGCCTTCCCATTGACCCAGTATATTCCATGGCCTGAGCTAAGCCACCGTGCGAAATCGTCCCACAAGGGTGCTGACGTGTGGGGGCTGTGATTGGAGGCATTCATTTCGCGTGTTCGCGGCTTGTCAAAGATCCAATCATAACTGCTTTCGATACCGTCGAACACATGCTCAACTTGCTCTTGACGAGAGAATATTTCAGGGTAAAACAAGCTCCTCGTGAGCTCCTCAAAGCGACGATCGTTCACAAAAAGTCTTTCCAAGCGTCCAACATGTGCAGCAGTGTGCTGCCGCGTTTGCTCTGCCTCTTGTACTGAGATTGCACCCAAGGTTGTTACCGAACTTGCCAGGCATGCAATGATATTTTGGTGGCTTTTGTCCAGGCTCGCGAAGCGTTCGTCACTTTTCAGAGCTTGTACGTCAAAGCGTTGACTACGAGCCTTGTGTTAGCGATATATGGAGTATAGCCAGGCTCAAAAACTTCAACTTAGGTTGGCAGCGTCTGAGTATGAAGCCAAATGGCGCTTGATGTAATTGCGCCAGTCGGAAGAGACTATAGGATAAGTACGTATCGCTCACCTAAGTCTACTGAGTAACGATGTCTCCAACGTTGATCGATAACTCTCTAGCTCTCTTTGGATCTTTTCGATACTGTTCTTCTTCCATAAAGTTCGAGCAGCTTTACTGGCCGCTAGTACAATGGAAGCGCTTGACTTTATTTGTAACTTTTGAAGCTCGTGCTGGAGTTTAAAAGAACAACTCTGGCATTTTTGAGACAAATTTACAAGTTCTTTCTCTTCTTTAGATAGGCCTAGAGACCGCGAAGTAGGCTTTTGGAGCGATTGCTGTATCGACACGGTGAGGCTGCCAAGATGGTTTGCGACATATTCCACCTGGCTGTGGTCGTCTAGAACCCCTTTCTCGTAGAGTTCTTTGCACGTTTGCGCAGCGCTGATACCAAACGTTACCAGCTGTATCACAGATGCAGCCAATCCAATTCCTGTGATCGGATCCATGTGTCATTGGGTTGGACTTGAATATTGGAGAAGAAAATCAGGGCTGTTACCTGAAGGTTGTCGCTTAAGCAGCCTACACGGCCTCCCCGCCGCATCCGACCCAATGGATACTCCTATAGGACAATGGGGTTTTCTTGGCTGATTTGACAACAGTTCAACTCCCCCTTGTAACGTGTACAACGGAGATGCTGAGCCCGAGAGCTGGCGGCAAGCTCTTAAACACCTTATGGTCTTTTGCTTGGGCGAGGGACACGGCTCCCTGGAATTTGCTACTTTAGGGGGTGGAAGATTGATTTTTGGGGTATTTCTTGGCCATCTGCTTCCCAGAGTAGAGTTAGGGGTTTATATAGATAATTCATATGAGCAGCGCCTGGGTGTCGACCCTCTCAAGATTACCACATTCGTCAGCGTCACGCAGGGTTTTTGGTCGTAGCACAGTACCTGTACCACGGCATGAGAAAGAGTGGTAAAAGTGTGATATCTTCGATACCCAAGTCATTTGTTGATATCTCTAATGTGCTAGCTGTTTATACATCCTTTGGTATCTTAATATGACATGATAGTGCAACAACTGTTATAGCGATGTTCATTCCAGACTACTACAGTACAACGCTTTTTCCACCTGCTGGTGATACTGTCTCCAGAACTATGCCAGCGCTCTGCCTTTTTCGTTACGTTCGATACTTCGTTAAAGATATGAAGCTAACAATTATGTACATAGTTTCGTTGCGAGCTTATTCAAGTCTGCATTGTCTGGCTAGCAAAGCCCTGGTTCACTACCTGCGTAGTCTGCAAATCTTCGCTCTGGATAGGTGGTGTCGGTAGTTTCTCCGTTTTCATGAGCTGGGTTTCACTGGATGATTTCGGCTGCTCTTGAAAAATAGGGCGAGAACTAGGCATCTGCTGTGCTTCCGTTGAATAGGATTTTAGCGATGCGGCTGGGCTTGCTGCTTTCATTAACTGCTGAGTAATTGGTGAATCAACTTGTATGGGCTCGCTACCGGCTGTATAGACACGCATGGATTCTGTAGTGTCGCGCGTCGCATCGCTAAGTTGTGAGTAGATATCTTTCTCGTATTGGGTTTGGGTATCATGTCCATTTGCTACGTTAGTGTCATAAGGGACCGGGGTCTGCATGCGTGCTTGAGGTGCTTGATATCTGCTTTCTGCCGGGTCCAGTGCGCCATGAGTATTATCTACTTCTTCCCTTGCAGCCAAAGACGGTTGTGGGTCTCTGGTCCTGTCGACAGAAGCGTCTGGAGTTTCAACCTCACTGCGTGGGATATCTGGACCATCTCTGGTTGGCGACCTCGCAAGTGACAATGGTGGGGGCTCGATCCTCTCTTCCATCCCCTCGTTTGTGACTGTGATTGTGATACTTGGTGGGGTCATCGACCGTACACTATGCGGCCTACCGGGCTCTTTACCGATATCAATGTCCTCATCGCCCGTCTCTTCCCCAAGTAGCTCCTCATCCCTAACGCCAACCTTCTCTCGTGCTATCTCCTTTCGTCGCAATGATTCGGTGCCACTGCCACTCCCGCGCACGTCTCCATCGCTCCCCGTATCATTGCCTTCATCAGGCACTTTTATTTTTGCGACGAAAGGATGATCCCTGAGTTCCTGCTCTTCCACATCCTTCCAACTGCACTTTGCATGCTTTTTTGTACATCCCATACACGCTGTAAGATTTTTTAAACAGTCCATGTGTAGTCGTCGGCACCTATCGCAAGGTGGCTGAACCCTATCTCCGCGATGCAATTGCTCCATTCGTGTCATCATCTCAGCTTTGTGGGGCCCACTGTCGTCAGAACGGTCTGCAGGAGAGGGTTTGGCGTAGGGAAGAAGAGAGGACGGGGTGTTGGGGATTGGAACTGGGGAGGCAGTAGTCATTAAGACACTGGCATATTCCATAGAGTCTGTGTAGGGTTTTGAGTTTGGTTTTGATGGGACAGAAGTACGCGATGGTGGGTTTGAGAGGCGGCGGGGATGGTCAGTGTCCCGGTTTGGTGAAGGTCGGTCGCTTTTTGTACGGAAGTTGCTCAGCAGCTCCGCCCTTGTGGCGGCTGAAGCGCCGTGAAAGGTATTTCCGTTGGTCGAAGTTTTGCTAGGTGTTTGAGGATGTGGTTGCGAAGACCCATTGTGTTGGCTAGAGCGATCATTTGGCAAGGGGTATCGTGAGTTCACAGCGGTGAAGCCTCCTGTAGGAGAGTTGCTGGAACTGTCCCGACCATTGGTCTGGCATCTTTGAGAACCTAGCTCGCCACTTCTTGGACTTCTACCTACCTCGTCTACAGCTGCAGACTCAGCTTCTCTTCGACTGATGATAGCATTCTTCCGATTCTTTAATCGATGATTCAGCTGCCTTGCACGAGCCGACACTGCGACTGTTAGCCCTCGCCGGCCCATGGCGCCATCTTCTTGCGCAACATATACGCACCTTGATCAGCGAGTTGTACCACACCTCCGAAGCTCTTCTCTAAGATCTCCAATGTCCCTAGCTCCTTCTCCTCATCCTCCCCAATGGGCTGCGGCGGTATCAACTTCTGCGGAATCCCACTCCTAATCAAAACGAAATCCTCCTCGCTAATCTCAACGCGAGACTGCTTTGTATAGAATTGGCATACCCGGACCCCATCCCGCACTTTGTCGAGGTTGAACTGCTCCGGTTTCGTCCGTGCAAACTCGACCACATCTAGCCATGTCACGCTTGTTCCGTCTTTGCCGTTGGTCTTAAGAAGCCGTGGTGGTCCATCGAAGAGGCGCTCAAAGCGCTGAATCAGTATGGGTCCGAGAAGACGAGCGCCAAGATTGCCGGCCATGGATTCGTGGCGCTGAAGGACCCCATCGTAGTCGGAGATGAGAGAGAGGAGGGAGGGGAGAGGGTCGTCGGTGGATATGAGGGGGAGTAGTTCGGAGAACTGGCGGGCAAGGTAATTGATCTGAAGATGGTTGGAATGTGTTTTCGGCATCTTTGCTGGAGGTGTGGGATGGGTGGAGGGTTCGTTGGAGAGGCTGCGCTTGCGTTTGTTGGGTGAGGAGAGGTCGGCTGGTTGTAGTGGAGGAGAACCCATATGGTCCATGGTGGAATCTTGGTCGCACACCTCTGGTGCGTCTCGTGAGGCAAAGTCCGTAGTCGCGTGGGCGGTGAGAAGGCGATGGCGGTGGTGGAGGAGAGGCAAAAGAGCTGATCGGCAGCGGAAGAGCGGAATGGGGTTGTATCAGGGCGGAAAGAACTCCATGTCGCTGTTGTGTGAGATAGTGAAGGGAGTGAGAAGAAGGGTAAGGGGAATGGAGTAGGAAATGGAAAGGACGGCTTATGGGGCGGAAGAGGGGCAAGGAAGGGTGTGGAGGTGGCCTCTCGCAAGAAGGAGTCGTCGTCAGCACAGCGCAACCCACAATCCACACCCCCCCACCGGTCCCGGGCTCCCGAAGTTGAAAATTCTCGGCTGGCCAGACGAACGGCGGGAACGCATCGGTAAAGAGCCAAACCACCCAACGATTTCTCTTCTCTAGAGCCGCACTTTCCACACCCTCTCACATCTCTTCTTTCTTTTCTTTTTCCATATCCCGGCCTCTCACTCTCATCTACCCACATGCTACCCAATGTCCGAGCGAGGTAACTTCCGCGGTAGGGGCGGTGGGGGGCGAGGCGGCAACAGCAATCGCGGAGCGGGAGGGAATCGAGGAGGCAGTGCGCAGGTTGGTGACAAACCCAAGAAGGAAAACATACTTGACTTGAACAAGTATATGGATAAAGAGATCACTGTCAAGTTCAATGGGGGAAGAGAAGGTGTGTGCGTGTGGATCAATGGTGGAATCTGTTTAGTCAGTCTGGGAAGGAAAGCTAATTTTGGATCCATCATGAAATAGTCACTGGAACTTTGAAAGGTTATGATCAACTTATGAACCTGGTGTTGGATGATGTTAAGGAGTTGCTACGAGGTATGCTGGTTACTTCCTTCTGCTTTTTCTGGGGTGTGTCCCAGCTAATTCACAGTTCAGATGATGAAGGCAACGAATCCACGCGGTCCCTCGGCCTCATCGTCGCTCGTGGTACTCTTCTTGTACTCATAAGTCCTGTTGATGGTAGTGAGCAGATTGCCAATCCGTTCAATAATCAGGAGGAGGATTAGGCAGAGGAAAGTCAAGAGTAGAGAATAACAATATCCATGGATACAAGGGCCATGGGAATCTAGAGCATGAGTGCTTGGAGATCGCTTATATTAAAGCTTCCAAGATAGCATCTGTGGTGCGTCAAAAGACGTCGAAGTCGAGTAGGAACGCATGCACGACACTTCAGTGCTGCATGCGTACCTTGGAGATGCATGGGATGTGAACCCAAGCTAGGAAGCTGAGTGAGCGAGGATTAGATATCAAGATCAAGCATATATGAGAAGGCCATAGTATGTGCACGGAAGACTGCATGAAATCCTAACATTTGTGGTATTGACCTCTATATGCTACGCCAATGTGCATTTGAATCTAACAGAACAGACTGCGTTTACCTGCTCTCCGTTTCACCAGGTGAAACTCTCTTCTACAAAATCCACTGTCTTTCCCTCGTCTACAATACCCCTTACAGCCCCTCTGACTTCATCCGCAAAGGCCCCAGGCCCACAGACCGTAACTCCAACTGCTCCGACACGCCTTACCATCTCTTTTCCAAGTACGACGCCCGGGTTGCACCGCCCAGGGTACATCTGGACTGTCTCACTCCTGCTCACGACTTCTCTAGCGCTTCTTGGCTTGGTGACAAAGAGCAGAACTCTGAGGACTTGCTTGCGATTTGGCAACTGGAGTATCTCGTCCATCCACGGCCGGACCCATTCAAGCGTCTCAGTGTTCTTGACAGACCAAACAAGGACGATTCGCTGGGTCGCGACTGTGCCGGCAGCGTGGCCTTCGAGGAGGTCCCGGACGTGCCCAATTTGATGTGTTATTCCTACACCAGCCGCAAACAGGACGACAGTACCGTAGGATTGAAGTCTGTCAAGGCCGCCGTATGGACCTTCCACCATGCCATATGTCGTGATTGTGCCTGTAGCGGAAGCGCGCGCTTTATCGAAAATTTTGGCAGTCATGCCTGTTCGTTTAGCGATGATGAGTGAGAATGTCGTAGTCGTCTTGGTCGAACTGTCCACACACGAGGTTTTCCGTTGAGGCAACTTTTCATCCATAGCGGTGATATCGAACGTTGGACGCGTGTCAGACCACGCTATTGAGAATGGATGATTCATCCAGAAGGAGATAGTGGGAAGGTAGAGATAAAGGTGACTGCCGGGTTGGTAGCGCCACGGACGGGGTACTTCAATAGTGACTCTGGAGGCTTCGATGCCTTTGCCGTCAAGAGCTTCGACAGTGACCTTGGTAAGTCTACGGGGGGTGATATTGCGGTAGACGATCCGGAAGAGCCGGGCTGCACGTTCGAGGGCCCAGAGCGCAATGACCCAGTTGATGTAGCCCTCTCCTGGTAGACTTCCAAGCTTGCAGTGCACTTTTACACCAACGATGGCTGCAATCGCAAGGAATTGGTGAATGTGCAAGAAGGTCTCGTAGAAAGCGTGGCGGATAATTGAGGGTGCTTGAATCAATATTGCGGTCATACTGACGGTTCCAAGCAGGCCGTACCCCAGGAACGGAACGGTGTGAAGACCTTCGCTAATCCCTTTCATGCCCTTGGCATCGAATTCATTCGTAGCCCAGGCGAATGTATGAACGAGCGCCTCTAACACAACAACCCTTCCGATCCATCGGTGGAAAAGATTGTATGTATCGAAGCTGACCCGAAGCAACGGTATCAAAGGGTTATTCCTTCCAGCGAGAACAAACAAAGGAAGCATGTTGACGATTGCTAGATGGCCGGTCCTTCCCCGTAGCTCCGCAGTCAGCTTCGCCTTTGGTTCGCTGTAGTCGAGGTACATGCAGTAGATGATGTTGCTTAGCAGGTACGTGATCAAGATTAAGGAGTGCAACCTCGAAGGTAAAGTCCCAACGTTGACTGCCCGTGACAATTGAAACTCCCTATTATGTCTCTTTTTCCACAGCGGAGCGTACAGTAGGTTCTTCTTAAGCTTTGGCCATATCGCTGTCCTATCTTCTGACCAGTAAGACTGTTGCAGGGGGCTGGCGTTGAGGTTGAGGAGATGTCGAAGGTGTGCGTTTGCCATCTGCCCAAGTCGTACACACAGTATGACCAGTAAAAGGCCACCGATGGAGACCCATAGTACATACGTTAGCGAGTTGTCTAGTGGTAGGTCTACCCCAGTAAGACCATGTGTGTAGGGCAGTATCTGGTTTTGGGCGGAGCGGCCTGAGGTGGAATTTGTAGCCATCATGTTTGGTGGCATGTTGTTTATTTGTTCTGTGGATGGTATACAGAGTGGCGACCTGCACCGGGCAACGAGATCCTGTTGCTAGGTGGAGATTCGGGGGGGTGAAAGGACCAATGCGGAAACCTTTTATTATATTGGAACGTGGTGCTGACGAGATCGAGGTTCCAGACCTTGATATAGGATACTCTAATGCGAGATTCGTTATAGTGACGATGCTGTTGGTGCCGAAAATTCTATAAGTGAAGAAAAACGTGCCCAGCATTGGGGATTATGATGCTATATGTTCAACACAATGGATATAATGTCTTTCGAGGATACAGTGTCGCCAGGACAAAGCTTCCTTGTGCGAGGTTGAAGAAGGCCCCTTTGTCGTAGGTTTGCACTCATACAATGGGTGATGCCTTTGTTTCGAATAGTGTCATTCGCCGCATGGTGTTGACGACCGCCACTTTCGAACGATGTACGTCTCCACCAGCCAGCGGGCGGAGTGGTGAAGGGAGAGAATCAAAGGAAGATAATCGATTAGTATTACGCGTCTGTATTGCTCGATTAGTGAGTCATGTGTGGTCAATATAGGGACGTCGCAGTTCAACGCGGCCACTGCGACGGTACAACGGAGTGAACATCACAGTCTCACAACGATGAGGGCCAAGAGATTGAGTGGGGAAGGCAGCATTAAGGAAACATGGCACTACAAGCATAGTGCAGATTCAAGGCCACCATAAGGAGCATAGATGGTGACGCAGGTACCAGGACCTTGCTGTCAGAGCCCAGCGGTTGGAAGATTGCACTTCTCTAGGGCATAACCTGGTGGATGAAGCTTCCCCAGACTTTGGACAAAGCGCCAAGTCGAATCAATCAAATTTTGCAGAAGCCTTTGAAGCCGTTATGGGTTGCAGATGAAACATACTGGATGGATGTAGATTGGAGTGAGTGGTTGTCAAGATTCCTCGGGTACATGCGCCGCTAGGACGCCTCGGCGCTTACGGTTTAGGGTCCAATTATTGGCCATTCTTCCACTAATCCACGACGACGGAGAAGAATGAAATTCCAGACAGCAGATCGCAATCTTCGTGGCTGGAACGCCGATGCCAACACCCTTATTAATATGGAGTACTTCTGCTGCCAAATTCTGCCACTGAGTTTACACATTCAGGCTAAACTAATGGAACTGATTAGTCAATCGCTTTCACCCACGTACATCGAAGCTTTCTCCAATCACTAGGCCTTCCTAAAGAGAAAAGTAGACCTATGGACGTGAAATGGAGGAATGAACATTACAATCATTGGCTCCAGCCCGTAATCAGAATGATAAGGTTGGCCTCATGCTCATGCTACTATTGACAGCATACTCATCGAAGGCCTTCGCCATCTCTCTCAGTCTTCGGCCTTCCTCTTGCTACTTTATGTAGAATCATGATCCGGTGGCGGGACGGCCCTTGTAGCCGTCTTCGAGACCGAAATGAATGGCTACTTTACCATGAAGTTTTACCACATCGTCCCACATCCCATCGAATGGTGCTTCATCTTCATCTGATTTTTAGCCGCTAATTAGTCTCGACCAGATTGTGACACCCATGGCAGACAGCACAGCTGCGGTCCGGCGTACCGCTGAGCAGCCAGCAGCAGCCTTTAATCCATATGGCTGGACAAAGAAGAATGGTCTCCAGACCGAGTCCCTACGCATAGTAGTGCCTAAACCCATTGAAACATGATGTTAGAGACCTTGAAGAAAAGACTTGAAATCTCCAGTATAGTGTGCAATTTAGCGATCTATTTTCCTACATAAAGATCACATACCCGAACAGCTTTCAAACATACATACGCTTCAACCAAGGCATCTACTGTGTACAGCATCCAAAATTGTATGCGTGATTTCTTCTGTCTCTTTCCTCACCACATAACAGGGTTACCTACCGTGCGTAGAGGACTCGATTATTTTCCAACTCTTCTTTCTCGTCACACTAATCCTTCCCAGTTAGTTCTTCATACGCACACCTGATTCGGCAGCTCGCCAGTCCATCACCACGACCTCAGCTCCACCTCGTCACACATGTCTTATGGGTAGCGAGGCTGTAAAGCGGAATATAGCATTCTCAAGGGTCACACTGCAGCTTTTATAGGAGTGCGCAATGATCATGTCCTTCCCATCAAAACCATGGCCGCGAACCAAAGCAGTGGCCGCTCTGCTACCTTTGTCTTCTGCGCGCGTTCGAGCTCTAAGATTGCACCACCCACCCACGCCTGCACATACCGTTCATGCCGCCTACGAAGTATGTCCTAGGTCTCCTGTCGCTTAGACGGAGAAGATCTTCGGCACTGGGCCTCTATTCCCTGTCGCGGCCGATAGCGAGCGCCTGGGCGCCCAGAGTTAAAGAAACGGCCAGCCAATAGAATATCTGTATAACTTCATGTTCCCGCGGCGCCTGACCTCCAGAGAGTACTAACGCTTCAGTAATGGGGGCTCTTTCTTGGCTGGTTGCCGCTTTGGGTCGTCTCAACATTGCCAAGCAAAATCGCTAAACTTGAACGGGCCTGGATAGGGGTCTGGATGTATCCGCCGTTCATGAGTCTTCGCGAGACCGACTCATAATAGAGTCCTTCCCACTTTCACATTTCTATAGTGGTCTTCATCTGATTAAGTTCGACAGATTTTCCTTCTAAAAGAAAACACAAGCGAAGAGCCAATGCATCCATACATTAGACAGATTACCCTTTTCACCTTCCTAACCCTACTCCCAGCAATTACCACAAGCCAAAACATAACGCCCAGTACACCATCCCTCGACCAATATGATTTGATTGCCGTATCGTGCTCAAGCCAAGGGACGAGCGCTTACTGCATCGCCGGTGGTGCCTGCTGCGCTGATAACACATGCTGCGGTGTCGGTCTCCAATGCGTATCGGACAGCAGTACTGGTGGCTATGGTTGCGAAGCGTCTAAGCCATCATCAAGTGTAAATGCTCCCTCCTCTGTGTCTCTTCCATTGTTTCTATCTCTGATTATTCCCAATCGACCAATATATATTTGCTTACGTAATCAAATGTTTCAAACGAATAGAGTGGATCCAACGACGGTTGCGTCACTTCAAGTATCTCCTGCAGCAACTACAAAGATGAAGAATGGACCTGCAAATTCGGGCAAACTTGTGGCACTGTGCAATTTTTCTGTGTCGGTCAGGGAATAGATTGTTTAGGGGGCTCGGGCTCTGGATCCGCTGCGGCCTCAAGCACTGCTGCTCCCGTGGGAGCTTCTCCAACAACGGATAGCTCTGCGGCGACTACCACCCCGGACAACGCTTCTTCTTCGGCACCCTCACCAACGCCAGCTTCTGGCTCATCTTCGAATTCCGATTCCGATTCAGGTTCTGGCTCGGGTTCAAGTTCCAGTTCGCCTGGCTCAGCTGCGCCAAAGTTCTCAGTCGACGGACGTATCACACCAATGTTGATTGCTATGACGGGAGTCATCATGTTGTTCGGTGCAGTGATTTTTTGAAGATGATGCCCTTCAAATTGGAAGCCGAGGCTATCGAGAGGTGGTATTGAAAGGGAGATGATAAAAAATCTTCCGACACAACATTTCAGTAGGCAAGAAGAAGGTTTCAATAGCATTGGATATATTAGCTCTTCCGAGTGTATCGTAATGGTAATATAAGACAGTTTGTAAGAAGCGGCGAAGCAGCGTTTCAGGCGGAACGTAATTGAATCTGATGGAAATAAATCTCCGGGGACAGCTCACCCAAGCATCGCATTGCGTCACTCAAGATCGTGCGATGTTCACCCGGGTCATACGAGACCTGGGGGTACAAGATCTTTGATGTTTTGATGAGTAAAAAGGAAAGAAGAGGGTGAAGCGTTGGTCGCTCAGTTGGGGTATTGCAACACAGGGGGGAGGTATCGCATCCACCCTGCTCATCTAGAAGGGTATCTCTAGGGGGCTACTCGGTTGGGAGTGCCATTGGTGATGAATAATTGGGCATATCGCGATCCTGACCTGTCGCGATTATTCGAGGTGCTTGAGCTCACAAGACCTCAAATCTCAGATCTACATAATGCGGGCCAGTTAGAGGCAATGGGGGGAAACATTTCCTATCTATGAAAATAATCAACCACGATTGATGAAAACTTTCCAGTCCGTCTACTACCCTTTACTGCGCTGATCATTATGAAGCATGGAAAAGGAACGACAATCTGAGTGTGAAACCAAAGCAAAGACGCAACATGCACTACTCGTGATCATTCTATCTCCCCGTCTTTGAACCCGTCCTTTCATGTGAACCTTGATGTTGCCCATAATATCAGTCAGGTGGGTACAGCTGGGGGTGTGCTCTTCATCCCAGACGCTCCAGCACCCACGCCTCCCGATCCTGAATCCGAAGACCTCGGCTTGATCACTCGGGTAGCTTTACCACGACCCATCTTGCCTTCGTGAGCGTTCCTGTAATGGCTGGTGAGTTTATCCTTGCGTTTGAAGCCGTTGTCGCCGCTGTATTTGCACCAGACAAAGCGACAAGGAAACTTTTCAGACTTGGTGCAATGTTTGCTGGTGTAGTGTCGCTTAAGGTCTGTCATGCTGGATACTTTCACGTGACAATCGTTCTCGGCGCATGTGAGCTTGTCTTCGCCTGGGCTTCGAAAATGGCTTGCTTCCTCACGCAATAGTCTATAAAAGGAGATTTGTTTGTGGCTGGGGTCGTTGCAGCCGGGAACTCTGCACGGAAGCAGACCTGATTCCTGCGGTTTCTTTCCGACGCCGGCACAAACAATGCAATCACAGACATCGCCGGCAACAGTCATTGGGTACCGGCCAGCTCCTAGATCATTGCTCTCCACTGAACAAGGCGCTAGGGTAGGCACCGTAAGCTCAACAATCGAAGAAGCCTTCGATGCATGTTCGTTGAGAAGTCCAGAATCCAATCCGGACGCCTCTGCAGCCGGAGTAAGCGCCACTTTGGCTTCACCGCCGCCGAATTCCAATGGAGTATGAGTGGCGCTTTTGGCAACATTCCTGCCCTTTGTTTAGCTCTCTTTTTTTTTGACTCACCTTTCCAGTGTCTCATCGGCATAAGCCTGGCCCGACAAGTCGATGAACGAATCAAAGTCGAACGGCTCGTCCCAATTGATGTCAGATGACCCCATATCGAAAGAATATGATTCGCTCATTGGCTCTGAGAAGGGCGGTCTGGTTTCGGTGGCGTTTGGTGCGTTGGCACTACCCCGCTGAAGACAAGGCTGAGATTTCGCGAATCGAGAAAATGACCAATCGAAACTCGCGATCGGGGGCGTGGCCGAGAATTGCTGAGAAAAGAGAGTGAAATGAGCGCAGGGAGCAGGGTTGTACTTATCTTTGAGCTGGAAGCTGGAAGTAGGGCGTCGTGGTGGAGGATTCGCGGCCTGCATGCCCAAACTTTAGGGGGGAACCCCTGTCAAGATTGCCTTGGAGGTCGCTCACCCTCCGATCAGGGAATAATCCCGGGGGGAAGCACCCTTCTCTGCTATCACATGCAGGGTTAGAAGGGCGTTTCGTTGGAGGTTTTGTGGGCTGCATGCCTAAACTTGAGCGAGGGTCCCCTGTCACTTTCGCCACAGAGGGCGCCCACACTCCGATCTTTCGAGTCCATATATACAATGATCTGGGGGAATGCACCCCTCTCTGCTGTTAAAGACAAAGTTTACGTCCTCATGCGATCAGGCTGAGTCGTCCTGAATTCTCAGCATTCGAATCAGAACACGTATCTACACCCCAACTCAATATGGAGGTATACCATTGAGCGCATGCGGCAGTCGAACAGACATCTTTAGGTAATGACTGTAAAGATGCATAGAGGCCGTGATAACCAATCTCGTCTGGTGCGTACACGAGTGTAGTAGCGAAAGAAACAAGCACTGCAACCCAGGTGCAAATACCAATCAAACTCTCCATCATCCGCCTGTGACATGTCAATGCGTGCTCATCCTCTACTGCTCTCTTACGTCAACCCAGCACCAGGTACCATGAAATTCGTCCGTAGCATTAAGCTTCCATCTTACCAGCAGCGCTTCCAGCTCAGTCTACAACGGCCTCCTTGGCCGCAGCTGCTTTAATCGCTCGAAGCGTAGCATGTGGCGCAGCCTTGACCCCGTCATGCACTTTCTTGAACTGGCTCGTGAGCTTGTCTTTTCGGAGAAAGCCGTTGTTATCGCCCGCAAACTTGCAGTATGGTACTGGGCAGGGAAGCCTTTTGGCATTCTTGCAATGCATCACGGCGGAGTGTCTTTTGAGGTTCCTTCAGCGTTTAGTGACGAAGGTGCAGCGGTCTGATAGACATTTGAAGTGATCTTTTGTACCAAAATGGGCTTTCTCGTGCCTGCGAAGGTCGGCCAGTTGGCGCGCGAAAAAGTATTCCTCATTGGACCCGTCGGTCGGTTCTGTATGGAGACGTCCTGGAAGGCGGCAAAGATGGTAGGACTTACCCAATATCAAGCAAGGGTGAGTCATCAATCATGATATCTGACTCATGTGCCAAAAAGTGAGGTAACCGCCCGCGAAAATTGACAAACTTTCAAGATTTAAGATATGGAACAGCAGCAGCAGCATGGACAAGAGGCTGAACATAGAGAAGCAGCTGGTATGCGCACCATCCTACGCGCAATCTCGAACTACGCCCAGTTCCAAGATATTGTCAAGGGGCGAATCCACCAACCAACGAGATCCCTTCCTAGGCGGTGCTGAAACCCTGGGGTATATTCAACACAAGGAGCTTCATTGTCTAACTGATCCTTGGCAGATCTGGCAGAGGTATTCGAAGAAGATCTCAGATCTTGATGTAAGATACAGCCAATACTTTCCAATTCCTTTGCCTCAGTCCTCAGACGTGTCTTTACCCCTTCGGGGTAGTCCCGCATAAGTCTCTCAGCTAAATAATTAGCGTTGCGCCTAACCCTATTTAACAGCTTCCGATGTTTAATTAATAATAAAGTAGGATATATCTAAGCTTAAAACTTAAAAATATAATTAATAGTTAATATAAGGTATATTATCTATATAACTCTTATTATAAATAATATTTTAATATAAATATTATAATAAAACTTAATTATTAAGGTAATATAAGTAAATTAATACTATATAATAAAACTTCTTATTATATTATTTTAATAATTATATTATAGTTATAATAAATATAAGTAATAATTTATTATAGATAATAAATATTAATAAAATATAATTTATTTTACTTCTTTTTTTTTTACTTTATTTTTTTTAGTCTTTTTTAAATTTTTAATATTTTTTTTTAAGTTATTCCTCTTTATTTTCTAGGCCTTAGATCTTATTTTAGAGCTATATTATCCTTATTATTATTATTATTATTAATATACTTCCTTTTATACTTAGTTATTAGTTTTTTTTTTATAAAGATATAACTAAAGTAGCCTTTTATTTATTAAAGCTTATATTTATAAATAGCTTTATATTAATATATAAAATATTAATTATTATAATAAATTATATTATAATATCTTTACTTTACTCTTATTCTTATATTTTATATATAAAGTTAATATTAAAATACTATAATAAGGAAAGTATATATTTTTAATTAAGATAATATTAATAAAACTTTTATCCTTTAAGATTATATAAGTAATAAAGATTATAATATTATTTATAATATTAATTATCTTTTTTAGTTATTTTATTATTATAATTATAATTTTCTACTTTAATCTTTATTTTTACTATATATTTTAATAATATATAATAAGCCTTTACTATTTTATTACTATTAAATTTAGTAGGCTAATATTAATATAAAAGTTTAGTAGATACTATTTATAAAAATATAATAATAATAAAATTATTAAAATAAATACTAAAAAAGATATTTACCCCCTTATTAATAATTATATTTATAAATAGAGGGTAATTTTTTTATTAATTTATAAATAGTTCCTAATTTCCTTTAATAAAGCTTAAAGCTAATATACTTTTATATTTTATAATAATATACTTTTAATAATATATTATAATATATCTCTTAAAATCCTTAATTAATATATAAGGTAAGTTAAGTATATTATATTTCTTAATATATAGTAGATAAATATAATATAGTCTATTCTTATTAAAATAAGATATTATTAGTTATTCTATAATAAGCTTTTCTTTATTTTTTTTAAAAATATATTTAGACTATCTTTTATATACTTTAATAATAAATATTTTTTTAATAAACTTAATTTACTACTTTTAGATTATTATTTCTATAGTTAATTAAGCCTTTATTACTATAAGTCTTAGTTATTAAAGTTATTTATTCTAAAAATTTTAATACTTTATTAATAGATTTTTTTTAATATATTTATTTATATTTTTATATCTTACCTTTATAAGATTTATCTTTATTTTTATTATTTTAAAATTTATATTTTAATCTACCTTTATTTTTATTATCTTAAGGTTTAGTTTCTTTTATTTTTTTATATTATTAAATTACTCTAGCTTAGTAATTATATATATAATATAAAAAAGTAAAAAAATATAATTATAATTTATAATAAAAAGTTAAAGGTTAACTAGAGATTTTAGTATAAAGTAAATATTTAAATATATATTAAAATAATTACCTATTAATAGTATAGCTAAATATATATTAATAGATTTTTAAATTAATAAATAGTTTAGGAACTTAGTTATATAAATAAGTAGTAAATTTATTATATAATTATATTTTATTAATATTTAGCTTATTTAATCTAGTAATTTTTAGCTTATATATATTTATCTATAATATATAATATCTTTATTATAGATTATATTTTTATAATATTAATTTATTAAATTTTTTTAACTTAATTCCTAATTAAGCTAGCCTCTTTATTATTATAAATTAAGTATTAAGCTTAAGGCTACTTATAATATTTATAATAATATTCTTAATATTTTTAATATTTTTTTAATAGTTTATTTCCTTCTTAACCTTTATTACTACCTTATTATTATTATATTTTATATTTATTTAATATTTTTTAGCTTTTACCTTAAGTATTTCTAACTCTAAAAAGGCTATATCCTAGCCCTTAATATAATAATTAATATTAGATTTTTTAAACTTATTATTTTAAATAACTACTTTTACTCTAATCCTAAAGTTAGGTTTAGGATTATATATTATTATTAAAGCTATCTAAATATTTTAAATTATATAGAGGTTAGCTAAATATTCTTTATTATTTATAAAATAATAGATTCTATACTACTAATAATAATATTATTTTTTATTATCCTTTATTATTATTTAATTATTTATGTCCTTTTCTTTAGTTTTAATATAAATTTTTAATATAAACCTAAGGGGAATATATTCTTAGTAGACTTAGCCTACTTTATTATAAAATTAATTTATTTTAATAAGTAGATTTATTTTACTATAGAAGTTAATTAACTAATAACAATTAAGTTTATATAAAACTATTTTACCTTTATAAATTATATCTTTTAATATATTAATAATATAATTATTAAGGTATATACTAGAAATTAAAAGGTCTCTAAGAATATCTCTAAGATATAATAGGTAGAGAGGGAAGTATATATATCTTATTATAATATTATAAGTGTTATTAGGCTATATATTATTATTTAGGTTAATATAACTAACCTTAATATCCCTTATTATTTTTTCTTCTAATAGTAGTGGTCCTATAGCAACGCGGTATAGGTTATTAATAAATAAGGCTATAGTATTAGTATAGAAATACTCTTCCTATTCTATTAATCTACGCGATTCTAGGACTAGGCGACTTAGTTAATATTTATATTATTATTAAGGTATAGTGTCCTGTTAGAACTTAATAGTGTGATATAGTGAATGCTCTACAGGCATATATCCTGGAACGGGCTTAGCGGCAAGTTATGTAGGGATTTAAAAGATTTAATAACTAAACTAACTAAACTAGAGAAGAACTAGTAGGTTTAGTTACTAAACTTACTAAACTAAATAATCTTAGTAGACTTTTCTATATCTATATAATTAGGGCTTTTACCCTATAGTTTAAATCTTCTTATATTTAATATAATAATTAAACTAATAGTTATTTCTAGCTTTTAAAGACTTAATCTTATATTACTAAGTAATATAAGGTTATACCTTAACTACCCTATTCCCCTTTACCCTTTAATTACTTATTTTTAAAATATTTATAATATTAGTTTATAATACTTTAAATACCTTTAATATAAGTATATTAAATTAAAGGAGTATAATTTAACTTACTTTAAATAAAACTACTTAGTTTAAGTATTATAATAGTATTAATAATAAAGTTAAAAGAAATATTAAAATTACCTAATTAAATTTTTACTATAAAGAAAAGAAGAAGCTTAAAAAGTAGTTAATATAAGTCTAACTTTATCTTTACTTCTATAATAATATATTAGTTAAATAATATATAGTAGTTACTATTACCTTTATATATAAAGATATATAAAAATAGGTATAACCTTATCTATAAAGATATTTAAATAACCTATTAAATATATTAGAGATTATAAAATAAATAAAAGGGTTTACTTACTTTAAGGCTAAATTTTATAAAGTATTTACGCTATCTAATAAGATAAACTAAATAGTATAGGTTATCTAATATATTAAATAAAAGAGGTTTATAGTAAAGTATATAATATAATTCTAATAATATATAGTTAAAACTAAATAAAATAATAATATACTTATAATAATATATAAAAGAAAGTTAAAAGAAAATATTAAAAATAAGTTAATAAAAACTAGAGTAAGCCTAGATATATTTAATAAACTTTAAAAAAAAGCTATTTAGATTAATAATAATCTCGGAGTCTTTAGAACTAGTATAATATAATATTAATATAAATAAGGCTTTAGCTCTAATTATAGTGAATAATCTATTAATTTATATAAGCTAATACTAATAGAGCTTAATATAATAAAGAAGGGACACGTGTAGGGAAAGCTAATAAAAGAGATAAATAAGAAAGTATAAAAGTATTATAGTTATAGTAAACTAGGCTACTTTATTAGAAACTATAAATTAAAAAATATAATATCTAGATTATAGATTAATATAATATAAGCTATTATTATAAAGGATAAAGCTAAGAAAATAAGTAAATTATTACTAAAGTAGGATAATCTAGAACTTAATATAATACTAGTAAACTAAGGAGTTTATAATAATAAAGAAGAAATCACTTAATATATTAAGGAACTAGAAATAGTAGATAATAAAGCTTAGAATAATCTAATAATTATATCTAAATAATAGGAATATTACCTTTAAGGATTTTTATATAAAATATAGGATAGTATATTCCTACTAATAATAATAAAAATTAAAAATCTAAAATAATATAATAGGTATTATAATAAGTTCTAAGAATTAAGAATTAAAAGACTTAAACTAAATTAAGATAGGAAGGCTTAAGATAAATAAAAATATAATTAAAAAGATAACTTTAATTAAGAGTAAGTAAATTAAGAAGAGGAATAAGAACCTAAGTTAACTATAAATTAATAAAAAGAATAAAAGAACTAGTAAAAATAGGACTTCTTAATTAAAAGATCTTAGGACTATTAGTATAACTCTTATTATTAATAATATAGTAAAGTATACTAGAGTAAATATATAAATATATTCTATATAAAATATTATAATATAAGAAGAGAGGCTAAAGGAATTATATATACTTCTTAATATTATTTATATACTTACTATTATTATAACTTAGACACATATATATAGTACCTAATATAGAAATAGGAAGTAATAATATTCTTAGGATAGGATAGCCTAAAAAATAGTATATAATATTAAGGTAGGAGCTAAAAGAGAGCTACTAAAAAAAAGAATATAATTATATTTCTTAGGAAGTATATTTACTTCTAAACTATTATATATATATAAATGAAAAAATTAAAGCTAGATTCCATCCTATAGGATACTTTAACCCTAAGATAAATAAAATAGAAAAAGATTATTCCTTTATAATAAAGATAGTTGTAGGGAAATAAATATTATAACCTCTATAAGAGAACTAAATTTAGTAGAGTATAGTTAACTTATAAAGAAACTAGTTAAAATTAATAACTAAGGAACTATTATAATAATAAACTTAGAAATGATAGGAAACTTTATATTAAAAATATTAATATATATTTAGAACCTACTAATAGTAGGTAAAATAAAACCCTATAAACTTTAGATAACTAATAAGTTAAAAGCTCTATTAGAAAATATTAATAAAGAAATAATCCTATTAAATATTACTTTTTAGTAATATTATAAGGAAGTTACTTTTAATATAGTTTAGATAGCTAACTACTATATTATATTAAATATATCTTAGTTAAAGAAATAGAACCTAATAATTAATTAAAAAATAGGAATATTTATATTATAAGAGCCTAGTAATATTACTAGCTTTAGATATATATATTAATAATAAATAATAATATATAAGAAGTTAAGTAGAAGAACTATTATAAAGTATAATATTATAACTTTAAATAAAGATAACTTTAAGAGAGGATCTAACTTTATAAATATAAGAATAAGTTAACTAGTTAAGTAGTATAAAAAGAATAAAAAGAAAGATATACTTCTTAATATCCCTAAAAAGTACCTTAAGTATATATAGCTTTTTTAGAAAAAAATAGATATAAAGATACTACCTAAATATTAATTTTAGGATTATAAGATTAAACTTGAATTAGATAAGGAACTAATATTTAAACTTATATATATATTATTAGAAAAGGAACTCTAAGTACTTTATAAGTATATTATAAAAAACTTAAAAAAAAAGATTTATTTAAGAATTTAAATTATTAGTAGACTACCTAATACTCTTTATACTAAAAAAGGATAGGAGCTTATAGCTATATATTAACTATTAAAAATTAAATAATATTATAATTAAAAATAGATATCTACTATTAAATATTAGTAAACTTTAGGATTAACTTAAAAAAATAAAAATCTTTATAAAGCTAAACCTTAGGAGGGCTT
Source organism: Cladonia metacorallifera KoLRI002260 (assembly GCA_000482085.2). NCBI lineage: Eukaryota > Fungi > Ascomycota > Lecanoromycetes > Lecanorales > Cladoniaceae > Cladonia > Cladonia metacorallifera. The sequence continues at coordinate 206,834 of KI911133.1, forward strand.
ATAACTTAATTTATATAAAAAAAGGTAAGGAATAGAAGATAATATTTAGAATTTAATATAAATATTATAAATATTTAGTAATATTATTTAGTCTTACTAATATACTAGTAACCTATTAAGTATTAATTAATAATATATTAAGATATTATTTAGATAAGATAGTAATAACTTACCTTAATAATATTTTAATTTATTTAGAGAATAAGGAAGAATATATCTAATATATATAAGAAGTACTTAAGTACTTATATAGAACTAAATTACTCCTTAAACTAAAAAAATATAAATTCTATAAAATAAAAGTTAACTTCCTAAGATATAATATTAGTATATAAAGTACTTAGATAAGCTAAGATAAAATTAAAAATATATAAAAATAGCTAATACCTATAATAGTTAAAGAAGTATAGATATTCTTAAAATTCCTAAACTTTAATAGGTAATTTATTAAGAGATTCTTAAAGAAAGCTTTATTTCTTATAAAACTAGTTGCTAAAGACATAAAATTTAAATAAAGGAAATAATAAGATAATATTATTAAATAGTTAAAGGAAGCATATATAAAACTATTAATATTATATATATTCTAAGTTAATTAATTAGTAAGGATTAAAATAAATATATTAAATCTAGTTATAAAAGTATACTTATATTAATAAAAGGATAGTAAGTAGTACTTAGTTATATATTATTTAAAAAAAATAATAATATTAGAGTAAAATTATAATATCTATAATAAAGAATTACTTATAGTAGTAAAAGTATTAAAATATTAAAAAATCTATATTAAAAGTTATTTAAAACTTAATATCTTTACTAACTATAAGAACCTTTTAAATTTTATAATAATAAAAGTACTTAACTAAAGATAAGTTAAATAAGTAGAACTTTTAAAATAATATAAATTTAAAATCTACTATACCTTAAGAAAAGAAAATAGATAGGCTGATACTTTAAGTAAATAATTAAATTATATAAATATAAAAGACTTAAATAAATAAGCTATCTTATAGTAAGAAAAGGATAGATTATTAATATTAAATATATAAACACTTATAATAACTATAAGGGTTAAAGGACTAAATATAATTAATAGGTTAATAAGGGTATATAATAAAAATACTAAAGCTAAGGAATTATATAAAGAATAGACTAATATAATAGTACTAAGTTATTAGGGTAAGATATATATACTAGAAAAATATATTAAAGAAATAATCTAGGATTATTATAATAACTTAATATATAGGTACCTAGGAGTTACTAGAATAATAGAACTTATTTATAAGAACTATAATATACTATAACTTTAAATAAAGGTGGAGCAATATATTAAGGGATATATTAAATATTAATAAAAATAAGTTAGCTAGATATAAGCTATATTAAGATAATAATATAATAGACTTTATTACTAAGCTACTAAAGTCTAAAGATCCTATAATATTAGAGGTATATAATACTACTATAGTTATTATAGATAGATTAATAAAATATATAATTATACTACCTTTTAAGGAAAAATATAATATTAAATAGTTAATATTTATATTATTAGATAGGCTTATAAGAGACTATAATATACTTAAATTAATTATATTAGATAGAGATAAGCTATTTACCTTAAACTATTAAAAAATATTATTAGGAATAATTAAGACTAAGCTAAGAATATAAATAATATATTATCCTTAAATAAATAGATAAATTAAAAGGGTAAACTAAATATTAAAAATATACCTTAGATATTATATAAATAAATAATAAAATAATTAAGTATTATTACTACCTATAATATAACTAACTTATAATAATAAGTTATTTAAGATAACTAGAATAATACTATTCTTTATAAATTATAGAAAAAATATAAATAGCTTTCTATAACTATAGGAAGGACCTAATATAGATAAAATACTAATTAAAGCTAAAGAACTTAAGAAAGTTTATAATAAACTAAGAGAAGCTATTATAAATTTAAATAAAAAAGTTAGATAATAAGCTAATAAAAATTAAAAAGATAGTCCTTAGCTAAAGGAGGGGGATAAAGTATATCTTTTAACTAAAAATATAAAATTAAAAAGGCCTAGTAAGAAGTTAGACTATATAAAAATTAAACTATTTTTAATTATAGAATAATAGGGACTAGTTAACTATAAACTTAATTTACTAAAAAACTTAAAGTAATACCTAGTTTTTTATATATTACTCTTAGAACTAATAGACCTAAGTATACCTTTATAGAAAAACCTTTTAATATAAAATTAAGGAAGAAGATAAATAGGAGATTAAGAAAATTCTAAATTAATAAAGTTAGAATTATCTTATTAAATAAAAAAATTACGATAGTACTAAAAATATATAGGAATTATTTAAGAACCTTAAAAACTACTAAACCCTTCTATAATAATTTTAACAGGAATAAGAGAAGACTAGTTAAAAGAGGAAAAATTTTTAATCTTCTTAGAATTAAGATTAAATAAAGGGTTAATATTATTAGCTTATACTATCTTATCCCTTTCTAGCTCCTTAATATTCTATAGCTTATAATAAATAAGCTCTTCCTTTTATTATTCTAGCCTATTAATCTTAGTTTTTAATTAAGTAATTTTAGTAGCAGCTTTTACTAGTAATAATAATTTTTCTTATCTCTTCTTTTAAATACAATGAAGCTTAGCTTCTAAGAAAGCTAGTTTATAATTTAACCCTAACCCTATATAAATAGTATAGGAATTAGAATAGGGGCTAACTAAGTAATTTATATTATAATAGATATAATTTATATAGTATCTTATTATTATATTACTATAACAACTCTTAAGGATCCACCGATGGTGAATAGTAGACTTAGATAGATTTTTAGGTAATAATTATAGTATAAAGGATAGATAATTATCTTTAGGATAAAAATTTATAAGAAGAAGGAATAGTATTAAAACCTAATAGTATAATATAATAAATACCCTATAAATATATATCCTAGAATAGGCTTAGCGGTAAGTTATATAGGGATTTAAAAAGTTTAGTAACTAAACTAACTAAATTAAAAAAGAATTAATAGGTTTAGTTACTAAACCTACTAAACTAAATAATCTTAGTAGACTTTCTTATATCTATATAATTAAGGCTCTCACCCTATAATTTAGATCTCTTTATATTTAACTTAATAATTAAACTAATAATTATTCCTAATCTTTAAAGACTTAATCTTATATTATTAAGTAATATAAGGTTATACCTTAGCTACCCTATTCCTCTTTACTCTTTAATTACTTATTTTTAGAATACCTATAACATTAGTTTATAACATGTCCTTACTAAGGAACCTTATAATAGGGTATATATCTCTTAAAATCTTTTTAATTATAATCTATCTAGGTACTATACTAGTTGTTTTAATAATAATAGGTCCATTATTAGTTATATTAATAATAGTAAGTTCTAATATTATAAATTATATTATTAATAATTATTATAACAGTAGAGTATTATGTGATTTAGAAAGAAAAGAAAAGGATATTAAATATTAAAAAAGAAAAATACTTATTTATTAATTATTAACTAGCTATAGTAATATTAAAAAAGAGTATAATAAAATATATTAAGTTATAGCTATATACTACTATTTTAAGAGATAGTAGCTTCTAACTTCTTATTATCTTTAAATAATAAATTTATCTTTTTTTTAATCTTTACTATTTATTATTTCTTTTAACTTTTTTACTTTTTTTATTTTTTCTACTTTATTTTTCTATTTTTTATTATCTTTCTTTTTATATTTTACTAGCTTTTCTACTTTATTTTTTTATTCTTTACTTTTTTTCCCCTTCTTTTTTACTAGCTTTATAGCCTTTTTTATAGCTAATATTAATTAATTAAACTTATTACTATTAATACTAGGAGCGGGATAGTTCTTCTTCTTAATAAAATTTTGTTTTCTTAATATAAAAGCTATCTAATTAGGAACCTCTATAATATTATTATTATTATAAGTTAGAAGGCTAATTAAAATATAATAAGTCCTAATAATTACTTTAAATTAATTTTAAGCCTTTAAGCCGCGCTCCTCCTTAGAAAATATATAAGGGAAATCTATATTAAAATATTATTTATTAGTTAATTAATACTCTTAATTAAATTAATATTTATATAACTCTTACCTTTTTAAGCTATATAGATAATAGAGGCTATAGTATTACTTATAATACTAATTACCCTTTTTAGTTATAATACTATTATAGTTTATATTACTAGTCTTTATTTATATCTTAGCTATATATCCTAATAATATATATTAAGCCTTAATTATTTTATTTATATTAAATTTAGTTAGCTAATAGTTATATAAGATTTTCCTTATTATATTCCCTATTATTATATTTAGTAGGTTTATAATAATAAGATTATTAAGATAATAACTAAAAGGAATAAATAATATATTAATAATATATAACTTAATAAATAATAGGTAGCCTTCTTAACTACTTAATAATAATTTATAGCTAGTCTTAGTTAAAGCTATAAGATAAAGGTATTTAAAGATATTATATTATTAATAATATATAATTATATATCTTAAAGAATCTTTACTTAATATATAAAGTTCTTTAGGTTTATAGCCTTTCTTAGTTATAAACTCTTATATATAATACTTAGTATTATTAATAGATAACTTTACTTTCTTTTCTATATAATTATAATACTTTATTAGTAATTTATATTATTTATTTTATTTTATATTATTTATTAGTTATATCTTTTTTTTCTTTAATCTTAATTTCTACTAAATTAATATATTTCTTATTTAATATATTAATATCTAGATTATAATTATAACTAGCTCTATCCTTACCCTCTATATAAATATTAGTATTAGTATTTAATATTTAAATAATATACTATAGTAAGTAGTTAAAGATTTAAAATAAATTTTAATATAAAGTAAATACTAATATATTCTTAAAATTAATTATAACTAATATTACTAAATATATTTATATATATAGGTCCCTAAATTATTACGTGATTTAGGAACCTATTAATATAAGGAAGATTAGGAAATAGATTTAAATAAAAAACTAACTATATAATTATTTTTAATTAGAATTAGGAGTTTTATTACTACTTAACTTATTAATATTTAATTATAAGCCTATGCTATTACTATTATTATATATAAACTTTTAGGCTATTTAAGTAGTTATTTATTAGTTTAATCTCTTTTTTTTTTACTTTTTCTCTTTTTTATTAGCTTTTCTTTTTATACTAATACTCTCTTTTTTATTAGTTCCCTCTAAGGGTATAATTAACTTAGGTTATACTTAGGCTTTCTTTATAAATATATTAGAGTTTTAGTAGTAGCTTATAACTAGATTTTTATTAAGTATTTTAGGTTCTACTCTTCTATACTTACTAAGTTCTAAGATTTTATTAAGTTTTAAAGTTTTAATATATTTTAAGGATTCTATCTCTTCCTTAACTAGCTCTATATATATATTAGATAAATTATTTAATAGATTATATCTTAATTTTTATTTAGAGCTATATATATTTAATTACTTAATTTTTTTCTAGGAATTAGCTTTATTTTCTTTTTAAGAATTAATTTTATCTTCTTTTTAGGAATTAGCTTTATTAATTTTTATTTATTATTTATACTATCTTTTTTAACTACTATTCTATCTTCTTTAGGTATATTTAGGTATTTATAATTATAAGTTAATCTTAACTTTACCTTTTTAAGGGTAATTATTTTTATAATTTATAATATTACCTTCTTAGGGATAATTATTTCTATAATTTATAACTTTATTTTTTTAGGGGTAATCTCTTCTATAATTTATAAGCTAATTATTTCTTTTATTTCTTTTTTTATATTAAGTCTTTATTTAGCTTCTTAGTATATATATTTAAATTTTAAGTTAAAGTACTATAATAAATCTATCCTATTCTTATAGGATAAGTAGTATCAATATATATTAAAACCCTTTTAATTATATAGTATATAGATATTATAATATTATTTATAATACTAACCTTTATCTTCTTCTTATATAATATACCTATTTTTATTAATTATATTAGGTGTGATTTCTATCTTAGTAATATAATCTAGGGATATTTATTTAGCTTTTATATTTCTTTTTTTATTAAAGTTAATAGGCTAATATTAATTATATTATATAATTATTTTATTATAGTTAATTAGTTTCCTAATAATAAAATTATTAATATATATATTAATTAGAATATTATCTACTTTTATAAACTTTTTAATATATAATAAATATTTATTAAAATCTTATTAATATATTAACCTAGAAGAGATACTTAATATTATAATATTTATATTATTATTAAGATTATACTAATAGTAGGATTATATAATATATTATTTTTAATATTTAATATTTAGTATTTTTAAATATCTTAATCTTTTCCTAGCTTTATTTACGCGAATATTAAATAATAAAGAGTCTAATATTTAGAGAGATAATAGTTATATAAGAGGTAAATATAAGTATAGTATATATTAAGCCTACTAGTTTCTATAGTAAAGAGTAATAATATAAATATATTAGAATATTAAAATAAAAAGAGTAATACCCTAATTAAATTAGAATAAAAGTATTTAATTTAAAAATAAATTTTATTATAAAAATAAATTCTAAGCTTTAGCTTAATATTATTTATTTTTAATAAAAAATTATATATAGCTAGCGTATAAATATTATATTAATAATATATTATATACTATAATATTAATACTCTTACTTAATATTTTATATAATATTCTTAAATTACTACTTAGATTAAGAACTATATTATTAATTAATAAATTTAATATTATATATTTATAGCTACTTAATTAACTAGATTTCTTATAAATATTATTCTTTTAAATTTCTTTTCTCTCTTATATTAATACTAGAGCTGTATAATTAAGAATAGGAAATAAATAATAATAAGTATATATTTTTATATAAAATTCTCTAATATAAAGTTATTATTTATTTAATAAACTTTAGGAGATCTTTTAATTAGATTATTCTTTTAATTTATACTTTTTTATTATATTAATACTTAATTAATTTACTAATTTCTACTATTAATTTCTAATATATAATTATATTTATAATATTTTATTAAGGTTCTTAATCTACTAGGTAGTTTTAGAACTAGATATAAATAATATTTTTTTAATATTATTATAGATTTACTTTATAAGGTTAAAATATAAAGGGGTATATATTTTAATATAATATAATAATATAACTTATATAATATATATTAGCTAATAATATATATAGGATTAAGTAATAGTATATTATAAATCTTATATTAACTTAAGAATATAATAAATATTTAGGCTATAACTAATAAGTTTATATATAAATATAGAATTAATAAAGTAAAATATAAGTATACTATAAATATCCTTAATATTAGAGTAGACTTAAGTAACTAAGTTATAGTAATTATTATAAAGATATAAAAAATAATTCTTAAAGATAACTTTTAATAGGTATAATTTAAAACTTATTAAAAAGTATAATAAATTCTAAACTTAAATTACTTAATAAATATTTAATATTTATATATTATTAATCTTACTTATAAGACTAAGTTTTTTATAAAAATTATAAGTATCTAAGGTTTAGAAGTATAAAAATATTTTAATTTAATATTTAAAAATTACTTCTTAGAAAAGTTAGTAAATATTATTAATTAATATATACTTAATAAAGTACTAGATATATTATATAAAGTTATAATAACTTAACTTTAAGAAAATAAAAAGGGGTAAAATTCTATTAGGTAGATAATTATTTATAATATTTAAACCCTTATTATAATAGATCTAATAGTTTTAGAAGTAATTTAATATATTACTTCCCTTAATAATATTAAAAATAAGAGGTATTCTATTTTAGATAATAATATATTCTTAGTTTAAATATATAATATTATTTATAATAATATTTCTATTACTTAAAAGTAAGTTAAAGTAAAAAGGTATAAATTTTAAAATAAATATATATAGATAATATATAAGCTAATATCTAATATAAAGATAAATAATAAGGAGAATAATTAGATAAGTAATAAAGCTAAAAAAAACTTAATTAATATAAGAAGTTTTAAGGAAAGTAATAATAATTATAATAAAGATAAAGATAAGGATTTATATAACTATAAAAATATTAACTAAGCACTTCTTTATTAAATTAGTTAAGATATAAATATAATAGCTATAATAATATTAGAAATTAATAAAATTAATACTATCTAATATATATTTAAAATTTAAAATAATTTTAATTATATTTACTATTAGTATATTTATTATCTAGTAGGTTATTATAGCTTATAAAGTTATAGTAATAATAAAGATACTCTTTATTATTAATTATTAAAATTCTAGACTTAAAGAGACTCTTTAAATAAATTAAGGATTAATATTAATATCTTTAACTAGTTTAAATAAAAGAATTGCCCTTTAATAGAAACTAATATACTTAGCTTATATTAATTTTTAGTATAAGATCTAGTATATATTATTAAGCTAATACTTTTATTTTATTATTATTTAATTCTATTACTTTTAGGAACTCTAGATATATAAGAATAATAATAAAATTAAAAGAGTATTACTTTAAATCTATTTAGTTAGCTATAAATAAAGGTTTATTCTAAGTTAAAATTAATATCTCTTATTAATAAGGAATTTAAAATATATTATTACTACTAATAAATAATAAATAGTAAGCCTAACTTTAGATAATAATATAATATATTTTATTCCTTTACTTAATAAATAATCTATAGGGATATTATATATTAGATAGCTTATATAGTATTATAATTAAATTATAACCCCTACTTAGTATTATATCCCTATTATATTAAACTTATTAGTATAGGTGATTATATATTCTTCTAGTATTATAATATAAATATTAATAAGTACTTAAAAACTAGATAGGGAGCTAATATTATCTAAAAATTAATATCTTTAGATAATAAGATAATTAAGGGTAGGTATATAAAAATTATACTAGATTTCTACTAGAATATTATAAATTAGTAGGATACTATTAATAAGTATATATTAATTATAGGGTCTAGGCCTTTAAAGAAGTTAGGCTATATTAAGAATATATTAAATATCTACCTCCTAAAGGACGAGGAGAGGTTTAAAGGGTTTAAAAAATAATTTATTATTAAGGTTAGGCCTAGATTATGTATTTAGAGATATTTTATAGGTTAATTATAACTAGCTTTAATTTAAAGAGAGTTTAAAAAATTATTTTATTATAATTTATAAATATTACTATTAATAATATTATACTAGATTATAATAACTTAGATTCCTAAAAATAGTTTATAATAGTTTATATAAAGTAGACTATACTAACTTAAATACTCTTAGGATATCTAAATATATATAATAAAATATTATAAAGATTTTTAGCTAGAATTTAACTTTCTTTTTCCTACCTAATATTAAAAGCTCTTTTATATTAATATTTATAGGATAATCTTTATATTATATATTATATAAATAAACTACTTACTAGATCTAATAACTAGATAAATAATTAAATAACTAAATTTAAACTTTAAGCCTTAAAAAGCTTTAAAGTAATATTTAAATAAATAGAAATACTTAAAAAGTATATATTTAATTAAAAGTTATACTTCTTTATATAGGATATAGAGTACTTATTAGAAGCTAGATCTTTTAGTAATATAATAAATAAAAAGGATAATAATAATAATAAAGATAATAAGAATTTAAATCTACTAAATATATTATAGAGAATTATAGTAAGTATAGCTCTTTATTTTATAACTTAATTCTTAATCTACTTAGTAAATTAAGAACTAGTATAATAAATAATATAGAATATAAATAATTAAATAATATAAATAATAAAATTTAAAAAGCTTAAAGAGCTGTCCTACCCTTTCTTATTATAGATTAGTCTAATATAAGTTAGTAGAATAAAATATTAATAATATATTTAAATAATATTTATTTTTTATCCTACCTCCTATTTAGCCTCCATATATATTAAGTAAGATATTTAAAGATAGTAATATCTTTTAAGCTCTCTTTTCTATCCTCTTTACTTAATACTATCCTTAATAGCTTAGTTTTCTATATAAGCTTATTACCTTTATAAACCTCTAAAAGGCAAGATAAGGGTAGTACTATAAATATTAGTTTAGATAATATTTTAAATATTAGCTTAAATAAAAATAAATATAAAAATAAAAATAAAAATAAAAATATTTTAAATCTTTTAATTAATAATAATTTAGAATCTATATCTACGCGACCTAAGTATTTTCCCTAAATAATATAATTAAATAAGGTAGATAGGATACTTAAAATACTTTAATATATATATAAGAATAGATTTATCTTATATAATTTTATAAAGATATTAAGTAAGTATTAGGACTACCCTTATTACTAAAAACTATATTAGAATATAGTTAAATATATTATTATAAAGGCTTAATAATACTTATTAAGTTAAAAGGAAATATAAAAATAATTTAAGAACCTTATATTAAATATATAAGAATAAATAATAATTAAAAATAAAATTAAAACTAAGCTTTTAAGTTTAATATAATATTTTAATTTTTAAACTTTTAAGCTCTCTATTAATAAAGTAAAATATAAATTAATTAATCTTCTTTTAAATATATTACTAGATATTATAAAAAAGGTATTATAATTTATTATACTTTTTAAATAAGTATATAATAAATATCTTAATTAGTAATTAAATTATTAATATACTATTCTTATATCTATTCTAACTTATTATAAGAGTCTAAAAAAATCTAACCTTATATAATCCGCCCTTAGATTATATGTCTATTATAGTAGTATATAATAAAGAGTTATAAATTACCTTAATTAATTAAGTATCTTAATATTATACTCTACTCTCTTATAATAATAAGAGAGTATAAGTAAAAATATAGTTAATAAGGTTTATAATATAAATATAGACCCTAATATTATTATAACTTATAATAATTTTAACTTTATAGAAGGCTAATAAGGTAAATAAATTAGTAATATTTAATAATTCTAATTTATTATTATTATCTTAATATTTTTAAGATAGTTCTTCCTCTTAAATAACCTAATTTCTAATATATAGTAACTATATAAACTACTTAATCTAATTAATATTATTAAGTAGCTTAAGCCTAAGATCTAAATATAAATAAGTAATATTAATTTACTAATCTATATTATATTTATATAATTAGTTATAGGCTTAGCTATATTATATTAAGAATATAATCTAAGTATTTTTTAAATACTTTTAATTAAAAGCTAAGAATAAAACCTATCCTTAATATATATATATTTAAGTAGTAAACTCTATTCCTTAATAATAAATTAAATAATATCCTATAATACTAATTATAAAAGATAAGAATATAAATATAAATAATTTATATATATTAAATAAAATTTATTAAAAGTAGTTTATATTAAATTATAAGACCTACCTATAATACTTATGTCTTATATACGGTAACTTAAAGACCGTGAAATAAATACTCTTAGTTAAGATAATATAATAAATAATAGCTTAGTATTTATATAATATATATAACTAGCTTATACCTAGCCTAGGCTTTTAGTATTTATAATTTAACTTTTTAAAAATACTTTATTATATTTACTAGGGTAGTCTAACTCTTATAGATTTAACTATATTATAATTTACTACTAATTAATAATAGTAATATTAAGTAATTTAACTAAATAACTTCTAGGTATTAAAGGAGCTTATAATTTATAATTATTAAGTATAAGTTTATAATCTTTAGCTTATTATTACTTAATAAAGAGGCCTATAAAGTATATATCTTAAGGATATAATAAAATAGTTTTTTAGTTAGTTTATAAAATTATAAAATTTAATACTAAATAAGTTAGCTAGCTCTTTAGACCCTAAATAATAATTAGTAAAATAAAAAAATAAGAATCTAATAATTATTAATAAAATATTATTAAATTATTAAAATTTTTATATATATATAGAATCTTACTTCTTATTTAAATATATTATTAAATACTTAGATCTTAGCCTTCTAAGATATACTCTTCAAGATTATATAATAATATTTTAAATAAAGGAGTTATTATATCTATAATATATTTATAAATTAATTAGATAAGTCTATTTAACTAATAATAATATAATATTTCTTAAGCTTTAGTATATAATCCTTATTAATAGTCTAGTTAACTTTTATAAGGAACTTAATTACAGCTTTAAAATTAATTAAGTTTTAAAATTATTTAATAATATACTTAAATACTTTTAGAAGGATAGGTTTTTCTTTATTTATAATAATAATTAATTACTTTAATTATAAGTTATTAATAGTCTATTCCTAATATATCTTAAGGAGTAAATAAAGTAAATATTTAAAAAACTTAATAACTTAAGGTATATAAAGAAACTTATCTTTAAGTAACTACTTAATATAGCTTATAAACTTTAATAATTAAGTCTATAAAAATAAGAATAGGAGTAATTCTTAATATTTATAATTTTAAATCTATATAATTAAGGACTAAAATAATTATCTAATAATATATTATACTTTAATAATAATATTATCTCTAAAATAGTCCTAGCTTTAGATATACTAGGTAAAAGCCTAGCCTTAATAAATATATTTTTATTAAATAGTTTATTAATCCCTATTAATAATCTTCTTATTAATATAGATATACTCTTAAAAGTAGTAGATATTTTTAATTAAATAGGATATAAGTTTCTAATCTACTACTTAAATTAGAAATATATTAGTCTATCCTAAAATAAAGGGGATTATTCTTTTAGTTTTAATAACTTTAGCCTCTTCTATCTATTTTTTAAAAATAATATATTATTAATACTATACTTAAATAAACTTAGTATATTTATATCTCTATCTATTAATAGTTAATAATTATAAGGTTTCTAATTCCTAAGCTTTACTATCCTTTATAGGCTAGAATAAATATTAGGATTTTATTATAAATTATTTAACTAGTTTATATGAACTTCTTAATTACTTTTTTAAATATATTTATAAAGAGTACCTATTTTAGTTTATTTTATATTAAAACTTATCCTAATTATATTTTAATTTAAGAAGGCCTAATTAAAGCTATCTATATTAAGTATAGTAATAAATAGAATAAATCTTAAATTTATAATCTTAATTATTATTAATTTTAGTAAGATATAATATTTCTTTTACTTAACTACTTAATCTTATAGTTTAATATTATAAGTAATTAACTATACCTTCTTATACTATAATAATAACTCCGCCTATAATAGGGTTAAATTAATATTATTATAACTCTTTTATTATTAGGCTCTTTTCTTAGTATTATTTATTTATTAAAGATTAGTTAACTTATTATTATATATACTTAAAGAGTATCCTTTATTTAATATTATTATAATTTCTATCTTATAGTAATTAATATTAAATTATATTTTAATTTATCTTCTTAAGTTAGATATTTATTAGATATAAATATTAAAGTATATAATTACCTTTAAATATTTATTTAATATAATAATTAAAGACTTAATACTTAAATAATAGTTATAATAAATAATAATTACCTTCTCCTCTTACTAAGCCTATAATTTAGTATTAAATTAAGATATATAAATTAAACTACTTAACTAATTAAATAATTTTAGTTTTAAATATAAGTTAATTAAGAATCTAAATTTTTTATAATATTTAGAGTAGTAAAAACTAGGTCTATTTATATCTACTCTAATATAGGTCTTATTATTAAAGAATTTAAGTATATATAGCTAGATATAATTACTTAGTCTCCTTAAACTATTAATAATCCTATAGAAATTAATATTTATATTTCTTTATCTTTTAGAATCTATCTTATAGACTAACTAAGATATAGTATTAATATTAATACTTTTATCCCTCTTACTAATATAATCTACTATAGTATCTGCCCTATTATTATTATTATTAACTTTATTAATATTAGTAGTATACTCCTTTAATAGATTAATTAACTATATATATAATCTAGCTTTATACCTAAGGTACTATAATAGGAATAAGAATAAGAATTAACTTTACTTAGTTTTATAATATATAATATAACCTATTTACTAGATAAGACTTTATATAATAGAAGATAATAACTATTATATAATTACCTTAATATTATTATTATTAATTTCTAATCTATATATATTTATAGTAAAGATAATCCTTAGCTCTTATAAGTTATTATTAAGTTACTTAAAAAGCTTATTTATATAAGCTTTATCCTTATTAGTTATATTTATAAAATATAAGCTTATCTAGTAATTATTACTAGCTAGATAATATAATTAATATATCTATTATTAGAATAGATTTATATTCTAATAAATTTATATAATAGAATCTATATATATTATAGTCTTTAAGACTTAAGAATAATAAGAGATAATATTTAATAAAAAGTACTATAAATTAAGTATTCCTTTTTAAAAATACTTAATATAGTCTATCTATATATAGATTTTAAGTTAATTAAGACTAGTCTAAATAATTATATAGTTAAGACTAAATCTTATAAAGTATTAGATATACTTTAAGGTTAAAGAATCTAATATAATTAATATATTATTTAGAAAATATATTTAAAGTATACTTAAACTATTATACTTAGGTCTAAAATCTTATTATTTATTAATAAAATAGATCTTATTAATTACTAGTAGCTAAATTAAGCTCTAAAATTATAAATATATAAATATAGTCTTATTAAATATCTTAGATATTATAATTTTAGGACTTATAAAGACTATATTATTAGATTAAAATAGTTATTAAAATAGTAATTAACTTATTATATATATACTTACTTTCTTAAATTACTTATAAATTAGCTAGGTAATTAGTATCTCTATTTAATATAAATAAATAAGTATTTTAAATTATATTAAGCTTTTTATATTACTATTCCTATAATACCTTTAATAATATTAGGATAATATAAATTATTAGCTTATTAAAAACTAGTAGTACTACTTAGAAAATAATACTCTTATTAAACTCTATTTTTATAATAAGGATAAGATCAGCCTATTAATATATTAGTTAATAAATAATATTAGTTCATATATCCTTTAAATAAATATTAAATAAGTTATTAATTTATATTTAAATAATTTTACGCCTAAGTTAGATTTACTTAAAGATATTTTTTAGTTTATTAATTATATATCTTTTTATACTACTTTAATTTAATTCTCTAGGGTATATATTAACTAGATAGGATTAGTTAGTATTAATATTAAAATCTTTAACCTTTAAAATATTAATATCTTAGACTTAGGATTTTTAGGATTTATTATTAATTTTAAGACTAATTATAATAATTATAATATATATCTTTAATTACTAAATAGATAAGCTTTAGTAGATAGTATAATATTAAAAATATATTAATAAAAATTATATTATAAAGGTCTTATTATAGACTATTATTATTACTAATAAAGAAAAAGGAATTTTAATATAATAATATATAGACGTAAATATAATTTAGTATTAAATTTAATAGTAAGCTTATATTACTTATATATATATTATAATTAAGAGTTAGTATATATAAGAATAAAGATATTAAATTTAACCTACCTTATATTTAATATATTATTATATTATTGCTAGATAAAGGTAAAATTTATTTTTTCGCGACGCGTTTAATTAAGGAAAAATATAGGGTTTTAAGCTTAGATGTCTTCTAGCCTAAGCGCAGAATTTGTTATAGCTAATCCCAATATGGATTAGTTTCGCGCTAAGATATGGAGCTATCCAGAAAGGGCTAGGGAGGCGTCTGAGAACTGAGGCAACAATTCCTTTTTAATAGCGATCCTCGGGCCGGCTAGTCCTGGTTTCTAAAGGCAACCCCCGTCCGGGCGCATCGTCTTAGGGGTCCAATCTGGGGAGACTGTAATAAAACACAGCGTTCCGTAATTCTGACGCTAAATAAGCGAATGGTGGCACATTCAACATCGCTAACCTTTCTACTTACCACCTACGTTCGAATGAGGATATCGCTATACGTAATGTCCAAGTTCGAATAGTACTTTCCTCACCTTCTTTTCAAATTGCGTAAGGGTCATCTTCCGAAGTGTCGTGAGCTGGAGCAGTAGGATTCTCTACAAGCGTAGAGGCTTCTGAAAGCATAATAGGGTTATCTACCACGCGTAGAGGCCTACCGTGCAGGATCTTCTACAAGAGTAGAGGCTCCTAGCAGCACAATAGCGTTATCTACCATGCTTAGAGGCCTACAATGCAGGATCTTCTACAAGCGTCGAGGGTCCTAGCAGCACAATAAGGTCATCTTCCGAAGCGTTGTGACCTGGAGCAGCAGGATCTTCTACAAGCGTAGAGGCCCCTGGCAGCATGATAGGGTTATCTACCACGCGTAGAGGCCTACTACAACAGGGCTGACTGCTATGCGTAGCGGCCTGGCATAACTGGACGGTCTACTATGCATAGAGCGCCCAACCCATCTACCGCGCATAGTGGCGTCCTCCCCTTCCCTTTTTTGTACACGGCTTTCACGTCACAGGAGCTAATTGCCAACAGAGATATCCCCCTCGACTTCGCCCTCAAGTCATCACCAGAAACCTTGACCATCCATCACCATAGCTACAGCAACCCCAGTTCTTGAGACGAATCAGATGCCGCGACAACAAGCCTTGAGGGTACTGCGCTTTCTCTCAGGACACTACGAACCCGTCACTCGATAATCGAACGACCTATAGTAGGATGAAAAGAGTGCCACAGGCCAGTAATGACAGCAAAAATCGCCTGGGATGATTTCAGTGTCTGTGTGGGCCCCTTCCCTATCATCTAGGTTGATGGTGACGCCTTGGTCAGTCGGACCGTCCAAAAGCAGGTCGCACAACGTTAACGTGGACACAGATTGCCTGGTGAGATTGCCGGACCTTTCGATATAAGCCTAAGTGGAGAGGAGATCATGGTTGAAAACGGACAAAGGTGGGTATATCTCGTGTGTTATCTGGTTGTAATAACATTGGCTGAACGTTGTTACAGCTCACAGACTGCATTTCATGCCACGAAACACTACTAGAATGTCCTCTCCGGATCCTTGTATTTTCTGCTGCTGCACTGAATGGCGCCATGCCGGCTTCAAAGCCCACCAAGCTTCAGGACTTGGCTGTCGAAAGGATGGCAATTCAGGTACACAAGGTTGCCGGGATATGAGATGATAAAAGTGCGGAGGTCAAGAGCGCCTAGTAGGGTTGGAGTAAGGATAGATATGAGTAAGGAAGGCTCTCAAGGGAGGTGTAATGGCGGAGTGGGAGGTTATGGAACAATAATTGTTGATCGGGGCGCTTTGCTTGCTCATGGGATAGCTGAGGGTTCGGGGGAAGGAGTTTGTGCATGTACTGTACAGATTGACAATACATGGACCATCGCAATCAGGGATGCTCCCGCCACTACGAATCACACACGCCTTCAGGACCGAGGATGTTGAATTGCGCCTGTGATATGTTACCACAGCATCCCCAATGAGGTGTGATGCTGAAGGAGAAACCGCTTTGTGCCGTAGCAGGATGAACCTGACAGGCGCCACCTCGGTCATTTTCCACGACGTAAAGGTTCATTTACTTTTTTCTCTACAAATTCCAAGAGGAGTTGCGTATCCATGGCAGGTATGGGCGGTTGATGAGCGCGATTGGACGCGACTCACTCGGAAAGCGTACCATTCTTGCAATAGGAATGAGAATCCTTTGAGCACTATGGTCCTTTGACCTGCTGTACGTGTTCCCCTTGTTGGACCTGTGAATATGTGTTATCGAAATGCTGTCCTCTTTAGCGACAGCCCTCAGACGAGGATGGAGGACATGCCCCTGAAAGACGCCGTCCGGCGCGCCAACACCAATTTGATCAAGCTACTAGGTACTATTGCCGCTTGCTAGAGTTTAGGATAGGGGCCTGTGCGTTTTATCCACCAAGGGAATCACATACACAAGAATGTACAGTATCTATACCTTATATTACTGGGGGACTATATCTTAAGGAACTTGGTGGCTAAAGAGGGATAACACCCTGAACATGCAACAGGTCGAGCAGTTCGATCCTGTGTCACGTCCAACAGGTAGAGATACATTTAAGGTTTACCAGATAGCTGGAAATGCTCTGCAACCAGTGCCAAAGCATCACTTTCCAAAGTCAAACCTCTTGGACTGGAAATGAATCAACGAAAGTGACCTCTTATATCTCCAACCACCAACCAGACCTGCAATCACTTCAAGGTCCAGCCTCCCATGGCTGTCACTTCTGCACCTTGTTATGGGATCGTCTTAGTCGGCCACCTAGCAGGCTCATCAACCCACTCGGACGATCGAAACCTAAGCCCCCAAACCCAGAGTCTGAGGCTGTTCAACTCTACTACGAGACCTCGGAGTATGGGAAGACACCAGAGGCTATATTTGCTTATTCTGGACCCGAGAGGAGCGTGGCTTTTGAGGTTCTAGAGCTCGAAAGTGCGTTGATTGTCTCCTTTTCTGATATGCAGTATTTATGAAGTAGATCACAAAACGGGTGTGAAGACCCGAACGGACTAAATGAATTATCACAGGATCCCTCGCAGATGCAGTAGCAGATATAGATCCCACCCCTGGTCCTTCGAGCACAGGAAGCATCAGCAATCTCAACTTTGCCACAACCTGGCTTAAACGCTGCCTCGAGACTCATAAGACCTGCCAGAACCCCATCGACCCTTCACCCCTCCCAACTCGTGTTCTAGACGTAACCCACACATCTCCCAAACTGATCCTCACAAACAACCTAGAACTGAAAAGCCCCACACCCTACCTCACCCTCTCTCACTGCTGGGGCAAGCAACGAATCATAACCACCACCCTCGCCACCCTGGCCGCTCACCAGGATCAAATCCCAATGTCCTCCCTCTCCCAAACCTTCCAAGATGCCGTAACCATCACCCGCAAGATGGGCTTCAAATACATCTGGATCGACTCCCTCTGCATTATCCAAGACTCCACATCCGACTGGGAATCCGAGGCCGCTAAGATGGGCGACTATTACCGCCACAGTCTATTCACTATCTCAGCCGCTGGTGCGGAAGACGGTAGTGTAGGCTGTTTCATGCAGCGAGATGCACGCCTTGTTCGGCCTTGCGCTTTGACGTTGAGATTTCAGCATGGTCAGAATGGTAAGGAGACCGTGGTAAAAGTCCATGTTAGACCGAGAGACGACACGAATCCCTTCTGGACACGGGCCTACTCCCCCCTTGATCGCCGCGGCTGGGTGATGCAGGAGCGTCTTCTGGCTCCTCGGACTCTGATATTCGAATCTAATAAACTGAGCTGGATGTGTTTGGAGATGCAGGCTAGTGAGCGGTTTCCAGAAGGCAGGAAAACGGAGGGAGTTCTGGTGAACGGGGGACGCGGAGATGAGGTTCTGAGGAGTGTTCTGAAGGGCGTGAAGGTGGAAAGGGGAGTGTGGGGGAGCAAGGAGAGGGAACGGTTGTTGGAGTTGTACGATCGGTGGTACGATCTTGTTAAGCAGTACAGCACCCTTGAATTGACATATGAGACTGACGTGTTCCCTGCGTTGAGCGGTATTGCGGGCTTTGTGCAGAATGCAACGGGAGATGGGTATGTGGCGGGATTGTGGAGAAATGACCTGCAGAGGGGGTTGCTGTGGTCGGTTGTGGAGCCGGAGGAGAGGTTGGAGGTGTGGAGGGCGCCGAGTTGGAGTTGGGCGAGTGTGAAAGCTGGTGTCATGTTCCATGACTTTGAGGATCCAAATGAAGATCGGAGTTGGGATTTGGATTGTGTGGCTGTAAAAGGGGTGGATGTTGTCGTCCCGGCTAGGGAGAGGAATCCGTTTGGGAAGGTATGATAATGATGGGTTTCCCCTTGCTGTTTGCATATTAAGCTTAATTTTTGGGATATTTCCTGGCAAAGAACGGGACTCACCTCGCATGAACTCGCCTAAGTATTCAATGCTGACTCGTGTTTGCTGTAGGTGTCCCAGGGGATGCTGCATATCAACGGATATTTGAAGCTTGGATTTGCGCTGAAAGTTGAGGAAGTTGACCAAGCTTTGAGAAAGGACGAAGATGACGACGACAATATCATGGACACAGACACTGTGAATCTCGTTGGCAGATTCTTCCCTGACGATCAAGAGTCTCTAGAAGGTGGTATTTTCTGCTTACCTGTTATCTTCGAGAAAGGCGTGCTCTACACCGAAGACGATGTTATACCAGACGAAGCCTGGACCGCGATCTGCTTGGCTTTGGTGCCTACCGGTGATTATGACATATACAGGCGGGTGGGATTAGCAAGAATCAACGATTCACGATGGGTTGAGAATGAGAGAGTTGACTTGATCATTGTTTAGCCAACGTCTCAAATCATATACGAGTAAGCATATCAAGCAGTTCCTTTACGCCTAGCTGATGTAGACCTATCGCCGACCTTAAGGTATCCTGATTTTCTTTTTTTTAAGTAGAAGCACGCACATATCGCCCCGTCACAATACAATGATCTGTAGCACGTATGTTAGCCCGATCCGTTTATAAAGCACCAAGGCAAGAACCTACCTCTCTCAAAAGGTTCCAGTGTGATTTGCTCAAATGGCTTGATCTTCTCCGCCTTCAGTTTCTGTACTTCTTGTGCGAATACCTGCTCCGGTGCCGCGGTACTGTCGATACAGTTGGCCTTGATACTGATAACCACCCCTCCTCCAACTTTGAGAAACCTAGTATCCAATCAGCTTCGGCCACATGATGAGAACAGGAGAGCTCCATTTTCTCACATATGTGCATTCATTGCCACGATTCTGGCTTGATCTGGCTGCGCAACATCTGCGAAAATGACATCGACCATGCCAACAAGCATACGATAACGGAGAGGTTGTCTGGCGTCTTCGATGATTGGAATAACATTGGTACGATGTGTAGCCATGTTGATAAGATCTCTGCCTGATCGGTGCGAGAATTCAACCGCGAAGACTGTGCCTGTCGGACCGACCACATCCGCAACGTGTGAGACTGAGGTGCCGCTTGCTGCTCCTAGATAAAGGACCTTGGCACCAGGCTTTATGAATATCTCATCAAGACCCCCTAGTATACCAGCCGCGAGCTTTGATCTAAGGTTCGATGAGCGGGGGCCTCAGGTCTGATACAGCCATTCATACCTGAAAGGGTTCCATACGCGATATTCGACCTTCGTCGCTGGAGCCGCAGCATCACCGTTCGTGACAGACTTATCCATAGAGCTAGACTCGACCGAGATCCGTTTCTCGCCATATACAGACTCGCCAGGTGTGAGGTTTTTGGTCACGAGCATGTCTTCCTTGCCGCGAGCGATGAAGATGCCGGGGAATCGATGGGGTTCCTATCATTCACTGGTATCAGTTCTAACCACTGGCACAATGACAAGACCCGGACAGATATACAATTATGGTCCTTGCGCCTCCTTTGGCACCTCCTCGCGCACCACCTCGTCCTCGACCTCCCCCTCGTGGTGCTCCACGTCCTCTTGGTGCGCCCCTTCCTCCACCTCTGCCGCCTCGATCGCCAAAGCCACCTTTCAGTATTGTTTTAGCACAATCTCTGCAGAACGCCTAGGAAAGGCCAATCTAACCTCTACCACCACGAGCTCCGCCTGGGCCACCACGTGAACCTCCGCGACCGCCTCGATCTCCACCTCTTCCACGGTCTCCGCCGCGTCCTCTAGGCGTGAACGCCATTCTGGGTGTGTAGTGATATATTCAGGCTTCTATACAGGGAGAATGTGCTTCAATGATGTGTTAGGATTATCGAGAGATCGTTTATATTGTATCTATGAATCTGAACAAACTCTAGCGGGTGATTCTAAGACCTAGTAGTCAACACACTGATTAGCAAAGCTGACCAAGGAGGGGCACCATAGTGGGAGGCATATATTCACCCTGCTTCATATGTAAATCATTCTCTGTAATGCATGAAGCTCCAGTAGGATTTCGCAATTGAAAGCTTTAGAGCAACAAAAAATGCGGGCTCGAAATCTGCTAGTCTGTAAACGGATTAGCGGCGCACACTCGCTAAGCGATCTCTAAATTTCGACCATGACCGACTTCAGCGAGCCTGGAATCATCAGCAACATCATACGGACACGGTCAAGATGGTGAGTCGCATTTCCCTCAAGAATATTCTACAATGTCTAGCACTTAGCCCCACAACCCTGCAAATGCCAGAGCAATGCCTGCCTGTCTCCAAAGCGCCAAAACATCCTCCTCCATGACACTGCACATACACCACCTCCCTCACTCCTACGCCACAACTAACATATATACCCTCTCAACCAGGTCCGATACGCAGCCACAGCCATCGAGCCGGGCAAGTCAGCCCGCGCCCGCGGCGCCTACCTTCGTGTCTCTTTCAAAAACACCCGCGAGACCGCACAAGCTATCAACGGCTGGAAACTCCAGCGCGCTCTTTCGTATTTAGGCAATGTCATCGATAAGAAGGAGGCGGTGCCCATGAGAAGATATGCTGGGAGTACAGGACGGACTGCACAGGGTGAGTGGGTTTTGTTGTTAATTTTGGGGGTGGAAGGGAGGGTGGTGGGTGTGCTTTAGCACTGGGGGGTGCAGCTATGGAGTGGTTTTCTCCACGCAGCTACTCTTTCGACATGACGGGGTTTTCTGGCATTTTATGGCCAAATACTGATATTGTTCAATCTATAGGCAAACAATTCGGCGTCTCCAAAGCCCGCTGGCCCAAGAAATCAGCCGAATTCCTCCTCGGCCTCCTAAAGAACGCAGAAGCCAATGCCGACACAAAGGGCCTCGACACCAGCAACCTGATCGTCAAACACATCCAAGTAAACCAAGCTCCCAAACAACGTCGTCGAACCTACCGTGCCCATGGTCGTGTATGTCTAAATCACCTTCCTACCTCATACTCTGCAATCTGGAGACTCGATCGTCGAATATGATACTGACAAGCCGTCTTATTAGATTAACCCCTACATGTCAAATCCGTGCCACATCGAACTCATCCTCACCGAAGGCGAAGAAGTCGTACAGAAGGGTCCACAGTCAGTTGAGCTTGAGAAGAAGAGGTTGAACTCGAGGCAGCGGGGTGTTAAGCTGAGGAGAGCGATCACACAGGGATAGATGGATTGGGTGCTGAGATTTCGGGAAAAGCATAGAGACCGGAGGGATGGTGCGTTTATGGATGGTCATGCGAATAGCTATCTAGACGTAGCTTTGCTGCATACTAGGCATCAATGAAGCAACATCTCTTCGTGGTCACTCATGAGACTACGGTAATAGCCAGCTCAGTCAAGACATCCTTTACAATGCATGCACAGGATACATAAATATGGTGATGTTCACGGAACAATTGCGAGAACAATGGCTTCGTTGAATGGACACCCACATCTAAAATTCCGTACGAGCATGGATCGGTCAATGTCATGAATTTGCTGTCTTTCTATGTGCAAACATGCTATCTATGAACGTGGTATCATCTGAATTTACAAATACAATCGGTCGTACCGAGTCCGCCAGGAGATGGCTAAACGGACAAGGAACATCTGTACCTCCTCTTTATCCGTTTTAAAGACATAGCTAGCATATGTGCAAGCCTCGCATGCGAATGTTATTAACGGAGAAAACGGTATGCATCTTCGTCCCTGCTATAAAACCTTCCACCAGCATATGAAGAAGTAATGCATTTCAAGAAGCGAAGGTTCGTATCAACAAGACTCGTTCGACAACGCCCATTAGTGACGTGGATCATCTATCTCTATGAGAGCAGTTTCAAAGCATTCATCGCGGGCTACGGAGGAGAAGTTGGACCAATATTCGTTCGCGCAAGAAGTCTGGTTGTCGATAATGGCAGGTTGAAAAGGCCAACCCTATCATCGGCAAAGATCAACTTCTTAACATGGCCCGAAAAACGTCCACTTCCGCCAGTGGGCTGGCCATCCTCATGATTATGGTACTTGATACTATCATCACCCCAACCAATCGTCATCGGGAAGCAGTCTCTGAAGATACCTAGTTCCTCTTCGGGAAGTGAGGGGACAATCTGTCCCAAGAGCAGGTCCGAGTTGCGATGCATCATGACAGGAATTAGATCCATGACACGCTTCTCAAGAGCGTCGTTAGGTGGACGAATGATAACCTCGCCAATGCCATCTTGGTTTAATCCTTCCTGGTCCGGCAGCCGAGCATAACCACAGGATACGAACTCAATACGCTCGAGAGGGCTGGTACGCATCTTTGGGGCAATGTCCATGTGCTGGTAAGCGTAGCGTAAGAGGTCGATTGTAGGACCTGGAGTGATCCTGTCAATAACATCACGCCAGGAACCCTTGCGGCCGCCTGTAATGAGCCAATGATCAGGACTCGATTGAACATTAGGATCTGGTGTGTATCCACGACTGTCCCACAAATTACCAATCTCAGGGGCTCTCAAGCGTGGAAGGCCATTGGGAACAGGGTGAACCCCATCTTCAAGTGGACTGGGTTCTCTTTCGTTCCCTGAGTAGTGAGTTGTTAGAGAGACAGAATTGAGTGTTAGCGTGCGCATCTCCGGCGTAGCCATCTGGACGACGGATATTAATGCAGCCGGTGCAACCCAGCAGTTCGTCAAGGTGAGGTGTTCGACATAAGGGAGACTAAGAACACACGGTACTTCGGTGTTACGCTGGTTCGAGAAATCATAAAGAGGCGCCGGGAGGACATGTTGATTACGTCCAAATATCCCTCCTTGATGCTCGCCCCCGCCAAAGTAACCGAGATCTAATGTTTTGATACCTGCAATGTTGGCTATATAGCCCTCGACAAGGTTGTAAAATGGAGTAGCAGCCTTGGAAGGCATAATGTCCGGTGCTTCGACAACACCCGAGTCTGTCTTCTGAATGTCACGAAAGTCTGCCGACACCTTTATGGTGAGGCTGTTGAGATTTGGTAGAGCCTTCCAAAAGTCGTCCCGTTGGAGGGCTACTAGGTACCTGCTAGAAAGCTTGGCAATAGTCAGAGATTCCACATTCTCAAAGGTTTGCGAGTTGTCTGTCAAAGCCATGCAGTAGCTGGAAAGAAAGGCGCGCTGAGCCCACTCCGTTTCTAATAGCCATTCTTTCTGAGCGGTTGTAAGGTTGTTAGGCACAAGCGAAGCTGACTTGAACGAACTATCTTTAGTTCCATGCTCCACATTGCGGATGTTATGAAGTGGGTTTGGTACCAATCGGGAATTAGGTGGATCCATTGATAAGTCGATGCCCCCATAGATGAGAGTCTCCTTGGACAGATTGTAAGATTCATCGTTGTCTGGGAACGTCAACAATGGTTGATCCCCGTCTAGGTGTACGGTGCACTCGTAGAAACCGTAGGCGTTTTTGCGCAGAGACCGTCCCGCCGTAACAATCGTTCTGCCATCTATTTGATACTTTTTATGACAGAGACCGAGCTCGTGGAGTTTCTTGGTCCAGTCCTTCTTGGCATCCAAATCGTGGAATGGATGTGAATGGCCGAATATTCTCGTTTTCTCTTGGAAGACTCGACCGCGATCCGAGACATCTGGTCCAGCAATCCATCCTAGACCGCTATCCAAGGAGAGTCCTAGCTCGCGGACCTCCTTCAGATAGGATAATGCCAAGCTCATGCAACGGAACTCATCAGCTTTCTTCTCTAAACCCTCAACCACTTCATACCGGCTGTAGAAAGGGTGGGGCCATTTGTAGGGACCCCAGAATGTTGTGTGATGCTCATATTTCCCCTTTTTCGGATGATTACATAGTTGCTCATCATCGACTTCGAAGGCCATAGCGAATTTTCTGACATTATTACCCCACGCTTTGAAGATCTTCATCCCATCATCAACCTCTTTAGCAGGAAATTTCTGCCCCACTTTACCCTTCCCTTTGATGTCAACAACGGCCTTCGCGGGATTATCATGAACCATCATTCCATAGATCCCTAAATTGAATGGCACCACAGCGGTACCAAAAACACGGTTTGATAGCTTGCGCTCGAAATTTTTGCTGACAAGACGCATCTTCTTCAAGGTGTCGTGAGAACAATAGCGAGCAATGTATTCGAAGATTTCGACCGGTAGGTCATCTAATGTCCTAGCTTGGTACCCATTTGATGGAGACCTACAAGGTGAGGGACTTCTGATTGTTTGACGACCAGTAGTAACGTGATACTGTGTCTTGGGTCTTCTGGGAATACAGCTGATGCAGGCTGGTATGTAAGGTGCTTTGTTTCTAAAAATACCGAGTACGTCTCGACGTTTCTGAGCTGCAAAAGTGCGAGGTAGTAACTCGGAAGTGAAAACCAGATGTCGAGTGCGGCAATAATGCATACTTGGCAAGAACGATTTCTGCTCTGTAGACGCATTGACGCCGTGGTGGCTGAGCGTTTCATAGACTTTCAGCCTCATCGCTTCTGGAAGTCGTTCTAAAGCTGGCATATATTCCGCCCGCGCAATTTCAGGGTCCTCTAAAGCTGCATTGATTAGTGCAGCATCAAACGCCGAGAATGATAGAGGCGAAAGTGTAGGCGTTCCATTGGGCGATTGCAATATTCCTGACGAGCTTGAGGCACTGGTACTTGCTCGTCTATCAAAGGACAGCCTGCTTTCGGTAACATCGACCTGTGGCAATGTCGGAGATATAGGTAATAGTTTTGTACGTCGACTTTGTGTAAAGCCTAGCGAAGATGGTAACGCGACCTCATCTGTTGGTGAGTCTGCCGGGCGACGTCTCTTGCGAAATGGTCCTCTGCGCGAACTGCCCTCTGAAGGTTTCCTGGACGCTTCAGCCTGCAGTCTCGATTCTCCATTTTCTCTAGGTCGTACTGACTTGCGTTTCCTAGATCTCGAAGCATCAGTGATTGCAGGCACCCCTAGACCCTGACTGATTTGTGACGTTCTTTCAGGATCATCATTCGCGAGGACCCCCCTAGCTGACGGAGATCCATTTGCTGTGGCAGATATGGACGTGCCTAAGCGGAGCGGATGGAATGGCCACTCATTTACTGGTCGGCGCGCAATATTGGGAATGGTGCTGCGAAATGCTAGAGACTCGGAGGGTAGGGGCCTGGCGTCATTCATCGTTGGGGCGCTGCCTGGTGGTATATTCATTGATCCCACTCCTTGTCTAGGCTCGTCGAAGTCTTCCACTTCGATAAAAGGGGGCAGCCTTGCTGGATTGATTCCAGGAAACGCTCTCTGATCACTGAGAGTCCATATCGTGGCTTCTGCTAGATAATGTCCGAGGTCAAAAGAATCTGGCTTTCGGTTCTCTGTTGATGTTTTGCGCTGTCTGTCGATCTCGCCCCCTAAACTCACAGCCCTTCTTCCGTATTCTTGAAAGCCACGAGAGCTATCTGGGGACCGCATACGTCCAGCTGAAACCTCTTGAGTAGCGCGATCTTTCGACGATTTTGGCTTGGTAGGACTGTATACACTCCCATTGGAGTCGTTGAATTCGTCCTGCGAAAAGACATGTTGTTCCGCCCAAGACGGCTTACTCTTTCTCCGTCTACTTTCTGCTTCGGGTCTGGGGCGTTGCATCCGTGTGTGTGCTCTTGCTTGAACATAACGTTCATTGAATTCTTCAATCCCAGCTTTCGCTTCTTCGGAAATATCTTCGTCTATGGCCATCTCGTTGAACAACCCGTCATATTCATCACCTTCCTCCTCTTCTTCTTCGTCCTCTTCAAGCTCATAGTCTTCTGTTTCCTCCGACACTGTACCATCAGGATGCTCCCAGGCATGTTGAAGGGGATTGTACATTCTGTGTGTGTCTGAAATGGACGTGAGACACAGTGCCGCGTTTGAATTATGCGAGTTACTCGGCCTGCCTCGAGTCGCCATTCCTCTTGTGCTCCCTCCGGGGGCCAGGCCCAGGGTCCCAATTTTTTAGAGTTTGGGACTTGTATGGAGTAGAGGCCTTTACCTCCAGGCGTTGGAGAGAGTTCGTCTGAGGTTTTATCGTCTTGGCAATTCGGTGGATGACGTGTTTCGGTGCACCCTGTGCCAGCACGTATAGCCTTCTCTTGCTCTTCTTTGCAGACGCTGATTGAGCGTATGCATTGGATGCTGGGATCTTTCAAGGTGTTGACCGAGGTGTTCAGGAGGACAAGTCTCCGAATAGAAGACCTAATTGGAAGATGGAAGCGCGAAGGTGTCCAGGGATGCTTGCGGAAGGGCAAGTAGAAGTAGAAGTGAACCGAGGTAGTAGCACGAGAAAGACTTTTGACTGCTTTCAAGATGCATCCAATGTAACGTTGAGTAACCAGTAAACAGGGTAAGCATACACAAGAATATGGCGGAAGGATATAGTAGATATCTGTCTGTATAGTAGTACTACGTTTACTTTGGATTCACTTGCAGTGTTGCTCTCGACTAGGGCTGCTAGCGTTGTATCGTCAACATTTTCAGCCACAAGAGCTACACCAGCCACAATAACACACTGTCCATTCTTTCCCCGCAACGTCACACTTAGCAATCGCGATGTTGCCGTCACATCGAGCTACCGGGCCTGAAAGACGGAGATGAAGTCCTTGAGCTTCATTAATCACTCAGTGTACTACGAACCAAGCTCACGACTCTCCTTCTATTTGTATCGAATGCCGCTGAAGACATAAGAACCCTTGCTCTGCTGTTTGAGCTTACCAATAGTCGATGATCTATCATGTGACTACGCACGCAAGCTTGGTCATGGAGACTTGTATCTCACACAACGACCGACGATGAAACATAGATGTTCAGCCAGTCAAAGATCGGCATCTGGCCGTGACTGACAAGTCTGCTACACGAAACATGGCCTTGCGAAGGAATATCGCCTGCTTGACCCTGGAATTGCTTCACGCGTGTGACAAGTCTGTATCGAAATCTCTTCGCTTCGACTGTCATGCGTCCCTCCGTTCCATGATGCCCGCTATGCTACCATGCACTACTTCCCCAAGGCCGCAATCAAACACGCCCTTCATGGATGAAAATGATGTAAAATGAATTGTTTTCGGGACTTACCTAGGTGCAGTGCAGCTAGCCATCCCTTAGAACTAAGCACTTTACCCCTGCATTAGTTGGTCGCCTAGTTGCCGTCATCGTGAATACATCACTCAGCCCTGGCTCAAGAAGCGTGTACATGGGAAAGACAATTGCAGTGTGGAAAAATGTGGTGAAAGGGACACAAATGCTGGGCAATACCACCTAAGGTGGATTGTGGCTGATCAGCGAGGACACTGGTGTGAAGGCACAGATGGAGGGCAGCAGCAGTGTTTTAGCACCCCTAGCGTTATATTAGTTTATCCAAAAGATTCCGTGCTCAAATATAACTGAAGTTCAAGCCACGCTATTGCGCTTACCGCTTAAGAGGTTTCTATATGCTTGTAAAGAAGCATCCCCTCTTCCATCAACGACCTGGCCAACCAATCCCTTTACCTTATAGATCCGAGATCAGACCTCAGCCACCAGCTCAAGTAGTATGATTCGCACTCAGATCCTCACTCACGCCAACCAAAATCGTCTCAACCACGCTCTCTGGTATTGCGTACCCCCTCCAACCTGTCACTGCAGCAGTGACCTCCCTCCGAAAGCCACAGACCATCTCTCTCATCTCTGGATCGCTAACAACACTAAAACCTGCACCACGGCATTCAACCTCCCTCTGGGCTCATCACCACCCGTATCTGACTGCGGCCAGTGTATCGCCGGAGGGAAATTGAGTAAGGAAATGGAGCACAAGTCATGCATATAGAGCCAACACCTGATAAGTCGATCCTCATAGTCCTTTTGCAAATTGTAGTTCTAGAGGTTTCTAACCCTTTGTTATATCATTTTCGCATTTGAAAAGTGGGGAATAGAGAAGTTTGCTGCTTTAGAGGAGCGTAGTAAATGTTGAACTCAACTTAAACAATTCCATTATAAGCATGACTTTTGCTCCATTCTCTTACTTGCGCGCAGGTGGGCGGGTTGGGTTGCCGCTACGGGCGTGAGACACAATTCATGCATCTCAATAATGGCATTTCGTTTCTGCAAATGTTCCGAGGATGTAGAGACCGCAAACGTCAGGACCATCAAGTTTCCACTTGCCCTGAGTGTTCTTTGTAAACCTCGGCTTCGACCTTTGCAATACTAAAGCTCTTACTCATGAGTTCAAGTTTCTCCATAATCCACGCCTTTTCTTCCGGACTTCTCAATGTCCTTATCGCGGCTCTGAGGGCGAAAACGAGGAATATAGGACCTATGAATGCGGCGGTGTACAGATTCTCCACAGACCTGCAAGTCTCCCTAGCATAGTGGATATTCTCCTCCACGTACATGTTTCGCCGTTTCAGAGTGTCCTCTACACTCATTGTTGGATAATCTTTGGGGCTAGCCGCCGTTACCACCGGCGACTTGGACCCTCCATCAGCTGTAGGAAGAGCCCATAGCTTTGCCGGGGAGGTTCGATCGGGTAGGCTTTCTATTGCTCGCATTAGGTATGGCTTTTTGCCTAGTCCGCCAACGTCCATATCCAGAGCGACGATCGAGGTCGTGGTAGGGCTTGCATTCACACGTTGCAACTTGGCCTCTAGCCCTATGAGAACCACATTCACCAAGCACATACTAGCCCAATAGCCACAATAGCTTGACCCAACCAGGATACTAGGGTATTGGTAGACGATGGGGAAGATCTTGTCGTTCTGAGATGAAGCAACCTTTTTGAGTTCCACGCCAGCTGATTCAAGTGCTTCTCCGACACGCGTCTGGAGGCTCTTGTACTTGGCTCGGTACTGATGCGTCTGTTGAATCAGATCTTGCAACTTAGTACGATCTGCCTCGGGACCATCGATATAATCTACTGCAAGGAACATCATCTCGGGAAGGTCAATGACCGTTTGGAACACTTCCTCTGTTGCATCAGAAAGCCTACTTCGTCGTGGAGAACTCTCAGCCAAGTGTCGTGATAATGCACGCCACGCAGGTTTTGCTAGGAAACATTTCCTTCTAGTCTGGAAAGATTGGAGGAGAAATGACCATCGACAAGAGAGGAATAGTGCACCGTCACGGCCCGTTCGATGACGATCTGGGCCGCGAATTTCTATTAATCTGGCAGCACCGCCTGCGTGCTATGGGCACAGATTTACTGTGTCAGTCACGGGATCTTGGTTGTATCTTGGCAGAGAATGACAACTTACCCGGACCCACGCGTCCCTTTCAGTACAGGTGAGGATCTCATAGAAGGAAAGTAGGGCTGTTGCACTCAGTGTATCAGTCGAAAAGCCTTCTTCTGGGTCCTGAAGCGATTTGTTGAGATGTAGTAGTGCCTTGCCATACATGGCCCTCGAGTGCTGTATCAGGTTTTCATCACGCACCTGGCGGCCGAGGTGCGACAGCGATAGCGCGCGAAGGGACCACATTAACGTGGTTGAGACTGATGTAGAAGCAGCTATACTAGAAAGCCAAGTACTGTAGCATTGAAGAGTGGGTACGAGATTGGCAGGCTCGGAGCTTGAGATGGTCTGAATTAAAGAGGATAGCAGCTGTGCTTGAAACACTGAAGGAGCCATGATTGCCACTAAAGACGATCGTTCGAAATCGGGACCGGCGGCATTCTCCTTGGGGTAATGGACCGTGCTCACATTGGATATATTGGACAAATTCCTGCGACTGGGTTTTCTTGGTGCGTCGGCGATCTCAGAAGATGAGGACAGCGATGAATCTCTGTACATGCCGAAGTTTAATTGAGTACTTTAGGTACGGGCTCACGATATTATGGATTGTTTGGGACAAGGCATCGAGGCAATAGTGTAATGGCCGCTAGGAACCGACGAGGGTTTGACCCACCTTACGCCCTCTACTTTACCCCCTTTGTACATCTTCCGCAGGTGAGGACCCTCATTAATGAAGTTGACAACCTCAAAACCAGGACATTGACGGCCGGACTTTTCGCATCGTACACAAAAGGGTCGCCTTTGGTCGCACTAGTGATCAAATTAGCACTTTATTCTAGAGTTTAAGGGTCCTAAAGAATGCGTTGTACCTTGACACGACGTTTCACGCAGACCCGGCAGCCTAGTAGGATTGTCAGCCATAAAATAACAATTGAAGAACTGAGATGAGACCTGCCTTTGCTTCTCGGTGCCTTTACCATCCTCTGGTCTTCAGTAAGAGATCAAGCAATCCAATACTTACGGACTGATGTAGATGTAAGTGGACCACGCTTGAGAGACAGCTTAAGGAATGCAAACATCGTAACTCCCTCCAATCGATATATAGAGTATACTACAAAAAAGGAAAAGTATCTGTATCAAGATAGGGGATTATGCTCGGTCAAAGTCTACTGAAGATCGGCACCTCAGCCTCAGTCCTATATTGGCTTCCGGGTAGACCGAGATCTAGTGCAGTGGCTGAGATATCAAACCGAAATACATCCAATATTGCACATGCGTATTATGTGCTTGCAAGCATGGTCCGTGGAGAAGAGATGAGTAGCCTCTGAACGATCTGCCATAATCAAAACTATGACCGCGAAAACGGGTCCTCTTCAATAAGACTTCTGACATAGTATTGCTGCCAAGAGAAACAGCCAATTGGAGAACGATGAGGCTCACTGACTCCGACGGCTGAGAATAGTCGTATACGTAGGTACTCAGTAGTTCTGATGGCGCTTATGAATAACGGTAAGTAGCGTCTATCTCATAGAAGAGATCACCCCTCAACCGTATAAACCCATCAACCGTATAAGCCCTATAGGGCTGACCACCTAGAATTTTCAATTTCCTACCATTTAGACCTTACATCCTTTTTATTTCAACCACACGGCTATAATATCTCTATTAGAACATCTACAAGCATGCCCCTACCCTCTAATAACCCTCTAGCCTCAGTTTCACCTCCTAATTCACCCTTACTATTAAGTGTCGAAGATATAGAAGTCCCTCATGATGACCAGATTGACTAAGCTAAGGAAACCTTTAAAAAGACTAAGGATACCGTCTCACTTAATAAAACCGTAGAACAGCATAGAATCACGGCTTCTATACTTTACTACCGTGTCACTCAAGCGAAGAGCTCTAAGAAAGAGTTCAATCAGAGTCGCCAACGGTTAAATCCTGAAGAAGAGACTGCATTGAAGAACTACATTTATCGACTATAAATTTGGGGCTGGCCTGGCCGTATTGAGCATATAAAAGAGATGGCCTAAGAGCTCTGTATGGCAAAGGGTGACACCAAAAAATTAGGCATTAATTGGATTTAGAAATACCTTCGTCGCCACCCTGATCTTAAGTCCAAATATATTCCTCCCTTAGACAAAGAGCGCGCTATCGCTGAAGATTATACCATTATCAATCATTAGTTTAAGCTCTTTCATCAACTCAAGCAATAGTATAAGGTTGACGACTAAGATATCTATAACATAGACAAGAAGGGCTTTATACAAGGCGTTATTAGAAAATTTAAAGTTATGATATCTAAATACGAGAAGAAGGAGCATATGACGCAGCCTAGTAATAGGGAGTAGGTCTCTATAATTAAATATATCTCAGTCATTAGTCGGCTTCTTCAGCCGTATATCATCTTCAAAGCAGCTATCCATAAGAGAGTATGGTTTAAAGCTTTTTTAAAAGCTTATATCGCGATCAGCGAGAATAGATGGACGGATAATAAGATTGGACTTCTTTGGCTTCAACACTTTGCAAAGGAATCCGCGATTATGCAGAAAGGCCAGTATCGCATCCTCATCCTTGATGGCCATGCGTCGCATATTAGTACTGCAGCGATTGAATTTTCAATTCGCAACAACATCATCCTTCTTTACCTTCCCCCGCATACGACTCATCTTTTGCAGCCGCTTAATGTTGGTCTTTTCGCTCCTTTGGCAACTACTTACAAGAAGAACATTCATAGTATTACCCAACTCGGTGCTACCTACTTAATCGACAAGATCGATTTTCTGGAGCAGTATCAAAAGGCCCGGATGTCAGCTTTTACAGAGCTTAATATTTAGAAAGCTTGGGAGAAAACAGGGCTAATACTATACAATCCAAGCATGGTTCTCCAAGCAATCCCCAAGCCGAAAGCTCCACCAAATTCTAAAGCAGTTGAGTAATATACTATGACCATTCATCCAACTACTCCCTCTAAGGGAACGATTGATTACTCTGGGCCTAGCGGTACTAGTAGTATGCCAATAACACCTAGTAATACCCTGCAGATTCAGAAGCTTCTTAAGCGAGTGCATAAGGGAGAGGATATTAAGGAGGCAATTATTTAAAAAGTGGGCAAAGCTGCAATCCTTATAATAGCAGAAGCTACTATACAGGAACGTACTAATAAAGGCCTTTTGGAATTAAATAGGCGGAAAGATAAACGAGGAAATCGTCAAAAAGGGAACATATCCAATGGCAATGCCAGGGTTCTAAACCAGGAGCTTTTAGATGACGTCTTCGCTACTAAAGCTTGGAATGAGGAATGGAGCTTAATAAGTAGGATTAGTCCACTTATTTTTGACGAATCGCGCGCAGCTATGAAACGTCGTCAGGTAGCGCTGGCAGCGCTAGCATCACTGTCGGTTCCCACAATCCCTTCACCACAAAAGCCGCAGCGATGCGCTGAGAGGACAATTAAAGCTAGGCTAGCTCCGCAACGATCTACAAGGCTATTAGTACGACTACGAGTCAGGGTTACTACGCAAGAGCTGGAACAGGGGCAGTAGAGGATCAGAATTGGGCTACAAGAAAAGGACTTGATAGAGGGTCTAGACCGGATATAGGCAATGGGCCGGGGCCAGCGTGTCCGAAGGCCTTGTAGAGCGTCATAGCTCAGACGCATCTACATCGCTGGCAGGGCTGCGTACATTTAGACGTTCTGTATAGCTTCAAAAACATGGAATAGAGGCAATGTTGAAAGAATTAGGTGCTCAGCCCTATAGGGCTTATACGGTTGATGGGTTTATACGGTTGAGGGGTGATCTCTTCTAACGTTAACTCGAGCGGCAATAGAGCTAATAACATCGGGTAGCTATCACCCATCCAAATTGATGGCAAGCCTATAGACTACAAGCCAATAGACGTGCTATATCCGTGATTGCGCATGCGTGAATATCCAACATACCGCAGCTAAAAAAGAAGCTGAACCCTGAAGATGACGGCAGATGCAGATCGAAATTTTAAAGTCACGTGAGAGCTCGCAAAGAATTCCGGATGCGGAGGTGGCTGTGGTCTTACTATAATAGGCAATTTGCCACACAAGATGATCGGTTCAAAGGCATGTGTCGGCACAAGTCATATTAATCAAGTCAGTGAAGGCTGTGATGAAGGGTTAGAAACCCTAGGTTCGAAACTTCTTAGGTGCTTATCGAGGATAGCTTCGAAGGTGTTTGGTCTATATGCATAATTCTTGCAGTATTTTATTACTTCCAGGCTCCCTTCTCGTGCCATTCTACACCTTCATTCTACCTAATCTTCCCCAATAACATCCAGTCGATCCACCAATCTTGTCATCTCATTGACCTCTCTCCAATAATCTCCATGAGGAGACATACAATACCTCGCACTCTCTAGCACCCTAACTACCTTTGCGTCCACCTCTTCGAGTGGCTGAAAAGTCTCGTCATGGTGACCCCACTTTATGGGACCCCAATTCACAGGCTCGGTAAGATGCGCTACGACTTCGTCTCTGTCCCTACGTTAGTGCTTCTACGTGCTGCCATAGTTGTTAAACTCTGCAGCATCCCATGGGGTGCCCACGTCTGCAGCACCGCAGTGGATACGTAGGTGCAACAGACTGGCAGGAAGTATCTCGCTGAGCATAGGCCTTGACCAGGTGTTGGGATTGTAGTCCATCCCTTTAATATTGAATCCTCCGAGGAGGACGTAGCTTTGCACACTAAGCTTCTTTAGAGCGACGAAGGACTTCATATCACCAAGCTGTGTGCCGTCCGTGTCGTGACGGTCACAGCCGAGAGCTAGCTCTAGAGTTTCTAGCGTTTTGTATGTTGAGCCTTTCAACGCGATGGTTAAGCGAGCTGGAGAAATCTTGTCCCTTTCGGGTAAGTATGCTTCCTCATTTAGGACCTCAGTGATAAGTCGAAAATGCTTGATATAGTCAAGGCGAGGAAGAAGTTCATAAATATGGTCCCCAGCAAACATGAAGCGAAAGAGACTGGTGTGGAGATGGATGTCAAGCTTTTTAAGACTTGATATAAAGTTAGTTTTGTGTTTCAAGACCCGTTCTAGCTTCCATAGTGTGCCATCGATCGGTTGGAGATCAGACAGCCTGAGGTTTTTCTTCGAGTCGCGGGAATATCTGTGAGGGTAATAGCTGTGATGTATGGTTATTGTTGAGTAGAGGAAAAGGTCGACATGCGCGTAAGTCTTGCGAGTCAGGGCTGTGAAAGTGAGAATATCGCTCGGTTTCACAAGGTGGCTGCGAATGTTGAGAAGAATCTCGAGGGGCAGGAGCGTAAAAGAAGCCATCTCAGCGGAGTAGATGGTGTTGACGCGATTGCCTCGATGGCTAGGATAAATGAGTTAGGCTTCCAGGAAATCAGATATAGGTGGAGATGTGATCGCGGTTCGTGTTCAAGCATGTGTAACCTGCTGACTGGAATGTGACGTGGCAAGCTGGAGGCGTTATCAAGTGTCATGCTTTTGTGTATTCAGTTGGTATGGGAAGCGAATCTCTCCTACTCGGTGTAGTACAACACTTTGATGCGCACTGATTTTGCGTTGGCCACAGAAGAACATTCACGATACCGAGCCTTCAATAGATTATTTCCGCCTATATCTGTACCTCGAGCTTGCTACCACGGCTCAAGCTTACCTATCGTTATTGATCGCAGAGGATCTCAACTTTGCATACCGCAGAGTGTTTACAACAGTGCGCAAGGGAATGAAGCATAAGTCATGCATATCGAGCGAACGCCTGCCAATCCGCTGGTTGAAAACTTCTCAAAAGAATAGCTTAAGGGCTTACTACCCTCTGACAAAAAGATCTCAAAGCTTGATGAACGCTGGAGAATACATGATCACTACAGTGAACCTGCAACTTCTCCTATCTTCCTCGAGATAAAAGCCCTCTATATGCATGACCCAGACCCTCCCCAATACGGGGATACTACTGTCGCTTGTTCCTACTGCAGCTACGTTCCTCTTTTCGTCCATCACTCGAATTGGTGTATTGTGAAACTCGCCAGAGTCATGTA
Source organism: Cladonia metacorallifera KoLRI002260 (assembly GCA_000482085.2). NCBI lineage: Eukaryota > Fungi > Ascomycota > Lecanoromycetes > Lecanorales > Cladoniaceae > Cladonia > Cladonia metacorallifera. The sequence continues at coordinate 244,126 of KI911133.1, forward strand.
GCTAAGGGATCAAAGAAGGTCGAATGTTAAGATTAGAACGGCACACGTTTTCATGCGGCAGAGCGAAAGAAGGCCTCGTAGAAGGGTTTACCTCCTTGAGTACAAAACCTACTTACCCTGTGGGGCTGGACCTAAAGCTGGCGAAACGGGCCCAGAAAATGCCCTTAAATTGGTCGCCTAAGCACCAGAATCAAGCCCCGAGTTGATCACTTTAGGTGATTTTTCAGGGCCCTTTTCGCTAGCTGGCCGTTGTCCAGGTAGAAGCGAGCGATTCTCCCTGGTGATTTCGAATCCGGAACGCTACAATAGTATAGCGTGGAAGCAAAGGGTGATGAGTAAAGTAGTTGTAGAAATGAGTGGCCGGGTTCTTGTTTGCTAGAGAAATGATGAAACAGCAGTGTTGTAGCGCTTTTCCGGGTCAAGTTTAGGGAGTCAGCCCTAACAGACGCCACTAACTCAGCCCCATACTAAAGCTAAACCGGATTTCCGGGCCCCAAATTTGTCCTCTAATTTTCCAATGCCATGCCTACCATGCCTCTCTACTGTAGCTTGTTCACATTACTGCAGCCACGTTGACCAGTACATGGCATGTAACACTGGGAGGGAGTGTACAGACAAGATGATTCCTTGATTCGTGCAGGTTGCTACCTAGAAACGTACTTAAGGTATGAAGAGTACTGTGCCTGAGGCTCACTGCGCCGCATCTAGTAGCGGGTGGCAGACGATGAAGAATGATGCATCTCGGCCAATGTTTCCGAGCTCACGAATCTTCAGAACAGAATGGACCACTTGCTTGGGTTGCTCTGCCGCTGACGGTGGAGAAGACTACACCTAGATGGACAGTAGAGAAGACTACCAGGCCTGCCCCTGGCAAGCCCAGCAAGCCCAGCATGGCTACTCACAGAGCAAGCCCGTTTCACACTGGCTCGACCACATCCAGAAATATCCAATTTTTAGGACTGGACGCCTGAATGTAACTCGGAGAAGACCATATGATCTTTCAGTTCCTCTCTTTTTGCCAGTTGACAGACCTGAGAGTCAACTACAGTCACTCGTTATTGCCTCGAGCGGTTCAGCATGTGTGATAATCATAATTGCAGCGTTTGAGCAATGTCTACACTGTCTTTACATTTCTCGCTTAGCTCGTGACGACTAGTGCTCAGCATGTACAGTTTGTGTAATGCTCAAGTTGTTCTCTTCTTGTCAATATACTTCAGCCGTGATACCACTGCTTGTAAGTCACTGCCGAGCGCTCAATACCCCATTAGGCTGTACTCTGGGTTTTCTCGATCATACCTCCAGAGAATATCTTTCAAGAATGACATTCAGCCGTCACTACAACAGGCACTTTATGCTGACTTGGGCGCCCTGAAGCAGATCCTAGCGCAATATTGCTGGGTTCAGGCGGATCTTCCAACACCCTCATTTCCACTCAATCATGGTTTAATTCTTCCACTACTATACCTTCCGGTACCCAATCGTCAAGCAGTTCGTCGTCTGTAAGCTCGTCAACAACTAGCTTCTCGTCAACTCAATTATCAAGCACCTCGGGGCCATCATCAATCAGCAGCACGTGGTCGAGCTCCCAGCCATCAAATAATGGACTGTCCACCTCGTCGTCCACCACATCATCGTCAAGTACACAGCTCGCTAGCTCGCAGTCATCCAGTCCCTTGGGATTAACCAGTCCGTCCGCCGGGATCCAGAATTCGGCGGTTCCCTCAGGTTCGCCAAGACCTGGTCAATCGAATGGTCTCCCATATTCTTATCCGGGACAAGGTCCTTTAAAACTGCTTGGTACAGGGACAGCTACTTCTACAAACCCTGCCCTAAACACCGCCATACTCTCCGGGCAGTCAGGTATCTTTGCATCTGGTACAGCATCTGACACCAACACCATTGGCATAATTGCACCAAGTCGCTCCGTGCTTGCTCCACTCGTCAGTGGAGGGTCTGTTGCCGCCGGTATCTTCCCGCCTTCTCTCAATCCGTTGGCCACAGTTGCCTCTGGCTCCGGGAGATCAGCTTTTGGGCCTTTTATAACAAATGGACCTATTTTGGGTGGCGTTGGCACCAGCGCTACTGCCCCGGCTTCCATTACAGCAGCCCCCCCACCGATCTCATATCTGAACGGCCAGCCTGTCTTTGCCGCCAATGCTACGCTGCCAGCGACTTACGATTCTGGAATCTTGAGCTTGGCTTATCTTGGAGGAAACTGCTCCATGTCACCTGGTCCTGATGGGTATAATGCAAAATCATGCTCTTGCGTGAACAGTATTGTCCAATGGTATTACAGTTACGCTACTGCTACAGTTACAACGCAACAATGCCAATCGACCATGATAGAAGGTATCGCCAGCAATGCGCAGTCTTTGGGATGTTCCTACAATACCTATACGGAGTTGGCTACTCCCTATGTTGCACCGACAGACTGTTGCAATAAATGCGTTGTCCAAGCTTCGGCAGTCCAATTGGTTTACTGGCCGCCTGAACCTACTAATGCACCCAATGCGAGCAGCCCCAGCAATTACAGCATTACTGCCCCACCTGGCGCACTAGGTGGTGCAGAAGCATCTGGTGTTGTCTCTAATGGGTTCACCTTCGTCTCTCCCTCAGTATACGTAGTGTATACCGGTATTTCTGCCCAGGCTTCATGTGTAGCCCTGCTCAATAGTCAGACACAGGTGGGCCCGGAATACACAGTTACGCGCGCCTATGCTCCAGATGCCCTTTCTTCTGCGATATGTGTTGCGCCAGGCAACGAGGGCGAAGGCATTGCATACTACTTCAATGGACCTGGACCGCCTGGCTATTTTCAAGGCATCTTTAACGGGTGGAGGGCAATTGATTATGCAGAGCTTGCCAATCCGCCTCCAGATTCAGTCCTCTTGTCAAGGTACCAGTCCTGTTTTTCGAACCCGATCGGTTCACTCTTCGCCTCTCAGATGTTTGCTACACCCCAGCTCTCTTTCCCGCCTGATGTGACAGACATTGATCCAGAATGGGAGACCTGGGGCGCGGGTACCTGTACTCCAATAGACCTGGGTGTCATGGATCCGCCCAGAGCTCTGGGCAGTGCTACTGCTCTTGGCCCGGGTGTCGTGACGGCGGCCCTAAGTCCTGACATGATAACTACAGGGGCGGCGGCACCTGGGATGACGGCTGCGCTACCTAACGATGGCAGGCCAACTCCTCAATATAACGCTCCCACCGTTCTCTCCCATGAGACAGCCTTATTAAACCCTAGTCTGGCCCTCGCACTGAACTCTGGTCTGTCTAAACCTGCCACAATCACCCCAGGGAGTGACCCAGTAGTGTCTGCGGACCCTGATAATGAGTCTCCAGGCGAGATGTCTCTGTTGTCTCAGGCTCTCGATCCTTCTCCGACCCCTCAAGGATTAGCAGTACCCCAGGCTCAAGTTGCACCAACAAACAATCCAATAACATTAGCCCCCCTACAGCCAGCACCTGCTGCTCAAATACCTACCAACGTGCCCACGACCCCAGCACCTGTTATGCCTATAGCGCAACCTTTGCCTTCAATCAGTAATCAGCCGATCTTACAAAACACCAACAGTGACCTTATCATAGGCGGATCAACAACTCTCGCACCTGGCAGCCAAACAACTCTGGAGGGCCACGCAATCTCAAATGGTGGAAGCAGTGTTGTTGTAGATGGTAACACTCAGGCACTTCAACCCCCAGCTGCGCCATCGTCCCAGCCTGCACCAGCAGTGGTAGCGGTAGGACAGCCTGCTCCCTTCATTGGTGGCCAGCCAATATTGCAGGATGGGAATAGCAACCTGATCGTAGGAGGATCTACGACATTGGCACCAGGGTCCCAAACAATCGTGGCAGGCCAAACAGTGTCAAACGGCGCTAGTAATGTTGTCGTTGATGGCAATACACAGGCACTTCAGTCTCCGGCAGAGCCATCTCAAATCGCTGCTCCTGCAATTGTCGCCCCAAGCCAGCCTCCTCCACAAGTTGGCGGTCAACCTATTCCGCAGAATACAAATAGTGAACTTATTATTGCTGGAGTTACAGTACCACCCAACAGTCAAACAGTCGTCGCTGGTCATACCGTCTCAAATGGCGCGAACAAGGTGGTCATTGATGGTAACACACAAAGTCTTCAACCGCAACCTACTATTGCTCCCGCACCAACACCTCCTTCCGTTGGTGGCCAACCTATTGTACAGAATCCGAATAGTGACCTCGTTGTAGGAGGATCCACTATTCCTTCCGGAAGTCAAGCCGTTGTGGCTGGTCACACAGTCTCTAATGGTGGTAATAACGTGGTTGTTGATGGAAATACGCAGGCTCTACCGGCTCCCACAGTAGCGGCGCCAATGAATCCGATAGTGCAAGTCTCAAATGGAAACCTTCAAGTTGGTGGACAAATAGTTGCTCCTGGAAGTCAAGCCATTGTGTTTGGTCATGTCGTCAATTTTGCAAACCCAACACAAGTCGTTGTGGATGGGACCACCAACGCCATCGCACCAATCACCAGCCAGGTACCCTTGCTTGTCGGCGGCCAAACTGCCTATCAAGCTCCGGGCGGGGGTTTAATCGTAGGGACCTCCACCATAGCACCTGGGAGCCAAGCTACAATCTCTGGCCAAGTTTTCTCCCTAGATGGCTCTTCCAGTGTCGCGGTAGACGGAAGTACTTACTCGCTACCCCCCACACAGAATGCCTATATCATGCAGGCCATACAATCTGCCTCGACTGCCCCTATCACGCTCTCCAATGGTCTCGTGGTAACTCCAGCAGCATCAGCAGCTACACCTGGTGCATATCCTGCCTTAAATCTGCCCAATGGCGCTGTCATCAGTGCCGGCGGACCTACAGCTGTTGTCTCGGGCACAACGTATTCGGTGTTGCCATCTAATCAAGGGCTCTTAGTCAACGGTGCCAGTACTTTGGCTCTTCCACCTTTACCATCCGCCCCACAATCAATCTTCAGCGTAGCCGGCCAAACATTCACCGCTGCCCCTATAGGGTTCTCAATTGCTGGCACTAGTATCTCACCTGGGGGCCAAGCCGTCACTATCTCAGGCACAGCTATATCCCTCAACTCCTTTTCACAACTGCAGATTGGTTCCTTGACCATTGGTCTCTCGCAAAGTCCTGAGACAGTAGGCCCTGTAGTCCTCACGGTGGCAGGCCAAACCTTCACAGCTGCACCAACTGGCTTCCCAATCGCAGGATCTTCGCTCACTCCTGGCGGCAACCCCGTATACCTATCTGGCACGCTGGTCTCTCTCGACGCTTCGTCGCACTTGCAAATCGGCTCTACTACTATCAACCTAGGTATCAATGCTGCATTAGCAACACAGTCTGTCTTCGCGGTAGCAGGGCAAACATTCACCGCCGAACCAGCCGGTTTCGCAGTTGCTGGCACTACACTCACGCCGGGTGGTTCGGCGATTACCATTTCTGGAACGCCTGTATCCTTGGCGCCAGGAGGTAACTTAACTATAGGCAGTTCTACTATCGCTTTGCCTTCTCAGACTGTCTTCGCAGTTGGTGGCCAGACATTCACGGCTGAACCAACTGGCTTTGCTATTGCTGGTACCTCAATCTCTCCAGGTCAAGCTATTACCATTTCCGGAACCATGGTCAGCCTTGGTCCCTCTGGCGCTCTAGTTGTGGGATCTAATACCGTGTCTCTACCTTCTCAGACTGTCTTCACGGTTGGCGGTCAGACATTCATGGCTGAACCAACTGGCTTTGCCATTGCTGGTACCTCTATCGCTCCTGGCCAAGGTGTAACCATCTCCGGAACCATAGTCAGCCTTGGTCCCTCGGGTACTCTGATTGTGGGATCTAATACCATATCCCTACCTACCCAATCCGTCTTCACGGTAGACGGTCAAACCTTCACCGCCGAGCCTACCGGCTTTGTACTCGAGGGCGCTACCGTCGCTCCTGGTGGACCTGGTGTTACCATTTCTGGTGTGGATATCAGTCTGGGCAGCAACTCAGTGCTGCATATAGGCTCGCAGACACTGGCTACGTTGGGTGCTGCGACTACGAGTAGTAGTGGTTCGAGTGGGAATAGTACGGGAGCGGGGATAGGTGGAGCGATCGTGAGTGCTTTTGGTGCTCCGCCTTCTGGGCCGACGGGTGCTCATACGGGAGGCGGAACGAGGGTGAAGCCATCGAGAATTGAATTGGTGGGGCTTGTGGGAGTAGGAGTTGGGGTTGTGGCCTGGGTTGTGTGAGATGGGAAGGGGTTGGATTGGCATGGATGGAAGCTGGACTGGCTTACCCAATGACTTGTTTGTAAGCGGAGTCATGATTGAAATACATTTGAGCGGGAATAAAGACGCATTAACATGGCAGAGGTTGAGAGTTCACGTGTCTAGACTTATAAAGATCTCCAGGCTGTACTCCGATACACTGAGGAGAAGGAAATTATAACTCATGTTAGAGATTGAACTGCGGTTTGATAGACGAGCGCTGCTGTGAGAAAGAGGATTGACCCACCAAAGATTACGGTACTGGGGCATCAAGCCTAGGCGTATATCAAGACGTACTCTGCTTACTCAAAGCCTTTTTTCACCAAAGGCTGGGTAATATGCCAATGATCTTCTATGAATGGCGTTTAAGTTAAGAGGAATTTTCACTCAAGGTAGGGTAATATGCTCATAATTTTTCAGGAGTGGCGCTTAAGATAAGAGGGATTTCTACTAAAGGTAGGGTAATACACTATTAATCTTTTAAGAATAGCGCTTAAGTTAAGAGGAATTTGAATCAAATGCTAGGTAGATTGTTACTATTTAACTGCTTGCCGCGCCTCGTGGAACCATTCAACGATGGTATTCCTATACATTCTCTTTAAGCTTAAGTGCTTCCCCGCTCATACCTCATGTGGGGATCCGGATCCATCTTTCTGGCCTTGGAATTGAAGGGTGTTCCTGAGACTTAATCCTCAAACATCTCTCTTCATGCCATCGCAGGTAAAGTCAGCTGCTAGATCACAAACCACATTGGGAAAGAGGGTAAACATACTTTCGGCCGAATTCCTGCTCCATACATATTCTCACATCGTGTCCCATGCATGTCCGTGTCCCAAACACTTCCTCGCTGTCCCGTCTCCGAATCGCCCGCGGCATGG
>KI911133.1:263361-305689 GCA_000482085.2 Cladonia metacorallifera KoLRI002260
CCCCCCTCCCGTCTCCCTATTGTATTATGTTTCCCCCGCGCGTCAGCCACCTTTCCAATTTGAGTGAAGAGATGGTTGGTAGGTTGGCAGGCTGCTGACTCTTTCGGTTCGCGTTTTTCGAATTATCAGAATGATAACGAAGGGGCGCGAAAATTGATGCCAACGGAATCCCATCATCCCAGTGAGGGAGGAAGAGGCGAGAGGCAGGAGGCAAGAGGAGGGGGATTGGACGGGATGGTGATTGATGTTGAGGAGACGAGGAGGAAAAATGACGGGAATATTCATCTGCGCCATGCCGATACCACTACCGAGGCGGAGGTTCCTGAGCAAGGGAAAACTAAGCTCTGAGATGGATGACCCAGATTGATCAGCACGAATGCTTTCTTTCCATGGTTTAGGTTGGAATGGACAGACAGATGATGGTGGATAGTTTGTAAAGCATGATTGTTTGACGGCGTCTCTCGTCAAACTCGATGGGTACAACAAACATGTGGATAGTGCGTTTGAAAAGAAAGCTTTTTGAATGAAGAGAGAAGATAGATTCAAGAAGATATCTAGATACTCATGATTGGTCGATCATTCGGTATGTGTGAAAGAAAGCACGCCAATATCGTCCCTTGGACAAGTACTACAAAGCTTCGAGATGATATTGGCCCAAACCATACTCCTCAACCCCCAGGTGGGGGAGATATCCCGTTACCCGACACGAACACAACAAGCACAGCAGTATAGGTTGCTCCAGCCGCGAAGATCTCCGCCATACTCAACCTACTAAAAGCGGTTATGGCTGAGACGAATAGTCCAGCGGCTACAAATACAACCACAAACCGCGGAACAGTTGATGTGACAGCGTTGAGAATAATGACCGGTATAAGAAGTACAACGAGGGTGACCACCGCAATAATACCTCGGGCAACATTCCTGGTGCGGTTCAGGGGAACAATGACATCGCCTCTCTGGTGATCTATTAGCATTTACGGCTCATAGTACAAGTTCAATCAGAGAGCCATTACTGGTTTGAATATCTTGAGCAGCTTAAAGCTGATGGACTCGATCAGTGGCTCTAAGGCAGCCATAGCCTCATCAGGTGAGGTCGCGAGAGTCAGCAAATCGTCCTCATTCAAGAAGGCCATCTCATCCTCGCCAATATCAGGATTGTGTCTGCTCCAGTTTTGGAGTTTGCTTATAGCACGTTCCTTCGCTACCAGATAGTTGACAGTCCGTTGGCTTCGATCCAAGAGCTCATCTATCCACCATCCAAGATCAGCTCAAGTCTATCAACTGTTAGGCAAGAGCAGGCGTCGTACCATAAACTGCCAGCTTCTTATCTAATTGCTTTAGGATCGATTTCCTTTTCTTGTTTCGATCCAGTCTCCAATTGCCTCGATGTAAGTCATTATTATCTGTGTCCTTGTCCTCAATTTGCGCAAGCTGTTCCTCGAGTTCTACGACTTCGTCTTGCTTATAGAGCAACATTCGAAGCCGAAGTGTCCTGAACTGGCGGAAGATCTGAGACTGCCTGCTCATGCTCATCAACGCCGAAAAGCGCGGATACCCTTCTCTGTATTTCTCGACTATATACTTAGCTTTCTCGCTGTAATGCGTAAGTTCGGTGCAGATGTGACATACGGAATTCATCTTCGTTTGCGATAGCGGTCTCCGCTGCGATAGTGGTCTCGGAGAACTTGTTCCTACGTGGAAAACAAAGGGGCAAACCGCAGGAGCAAGATGATCCGTGAGCGTCCTCCAATGGTTGTGACGCTACAGTCCCGGCTGCCCAGTATCAGTCTTCTTGCGCAAGTCCGCTTCGGCTCGCTGCAGTAAGCCGCGCACCATTATCAGCCTCCACTGTGGCTTCAGGTCCTGTCATGATGGCTTTCGACTCCACAACTAAGAAATACAATATCAACAGTACCGCCGAAAGTTACTCCCAAGATGCTAACCGTTTCAAATTTTACGGAGCCGCATTATCGAGTGTATAGATATGTATTGCTTTACACTGCGAATCTTATTTGAAGTGAAATGGCACATTCAAGGTTATGCAGAGAGTATACCAGCTGAATTTTTATGGCGGGGTTCATGCACGTCTGGTGCGGCTACTGCAAGTCTTCGATATGCGTGGAACACAATTGGATACTGGGCCGCGCTACTTTCAGCCCCCAGCTTTGGGCGGGGCGGATCCTAAGGCCAGACTGGGGCGGGGCGGTGTTTACTGCTGCGCCTACAGGCTGTGTCGATTTCTATATGTACATATATATGATTGTAATCGGACTCTTCTAAGAGTCCCGTTCTTCGAAGCGTCGTGCACAGTACAAAAATGTCTCTTTCGAAAAAGAACGTCTCCAAGCAAATGGACAAAGACCGCAAAGTGAGCTAGACCCACTGTAACCTGCAAATACGCTCTGCATCCATCCTTTTCAAAGCAGGCTGACGCATTGCACAGCGGCCTGACCCCAAATACGCTAGCGGTAGTACCGTTGTATACAAGGACGAATCCTATACCGTCTGCACCCGAAAATGGGTTGACAAAGAAGGCTATAAATATGGGCTCGGGGGTCAAGACGGCGTCATTAAGAAGCCTGATGTGAGGGAGAGCAAGATCAAAAAGCCATGATGGCTCTCAGATCGGACGGTAGCACTACACTCGGTGCCGGCGGTGCCGGGGAATGACAGCGTGAAGAATGCCACAAGCCTTTAGGCTATATCGCCGTTGTGGAGAGCTGGAGGACATGTGTTGTGAGCGAAGAGTTGGAGAACTTTGATTGACCGCTTCTACCTATCCCCCTGCAAGACGAATGCCGGATGTCAATCTACAATAGGTATTGCTGTTACAGAACGAAAGTTTATATGATTGTGAATGATAAGGTACATTGGGCAACACGACCAGCGAAACGAGATCCTGTTTAGCCAATTGTTCTGCCATCGATTTTCAAGCGGGCTCTTAGCGACATAAATGTCCAGTGGCGTGTTAGGCAGGGGTGGGGAACTCCTGCTGCAGCATGAACATAATTATGTAACGCCCACTTGAAGAGATGTGGAGGAATCGTTTCCTCTCGGGTCACTTGGCGGTAGGGTAGTTTGATCTTGGTATCTGGAGAAGCCATGCTGCAAGAGCAAGCTAATAGAACTTGGATACCAGGTGTAGCAAAATATCTCGGTTTTGCACGGCGAAGGAGCCAGTCAAAGTTGCCATCCTAGCGTTGGTCGCCCGGGCGACAAGATTTAGTCCCCGGAGGCGGGCCCCTATCATACCTACTTCGTACCTTATGTCTTGCTTTCTCAGGGACCAACTTTAGCGGTCTTTTGCTCCCTCTAGGCTTCAGCCCTGCAGGGCCGGCGGCGATCTCTTCCGCCAGTCGGCTCAGCGAACAGAATTCAACCAACGATGACCCCAAGCCACCTTGCGTCTTGGTCTACGAAGAGAATGCATATGCGCATATTGGACGAAACGCGGGTTGACTACATGCTTCTATGAGACCGACATTGTCACTATGGTATACAATAGCACGGTGAATAACTATGTTCAATGCCCTGAGCTTGATCAATTGCTGACCTATCCGGTGATTCATACTACACTTGATTCAGGGCTCATGCTATCGTTCTGTACTCGCTTTTGCCTATTGAGAAGACAACCTGGGAACATATCTATAATCTGATCCATGGCAAACAGCCCTCGTCGCGGCGTTGAAGTCACTGACACGGTCCGCCGAACAACCACCTGACCACTTTCAGCCAGGACCTCTCCGGCCGGGACCTCTCGATCGACCTTAACCTTTGCCTCTGCCTCTGCTTTTTCACCAGCTGTTTCCGCTCGATTTCCTCTCCGAGGTCCAAATGCCGACAATGTACGCTTAGCCCGGTCCACTTCTCTACAACTGTAGTCAAGCGCTCGGCCATAGCGATACTCCGATGTACACCTAAGTAACACGATACCATGATTGCCACACATCCTATGTGATCATCATGCTTGTCGAGGAAGCGTTGGATTTGGTCTAGGGCTTCTTGGAATCGTCTCTCATTAGCGGAATAGGAGAAGAAACTGTCGGCTACCTTGCTGTCAAGCCCTGTGTATCTTTCGCAGATGTGGTTTGGGGGCGGTTGGAGCTTTATGCAGTTGACGCGGAAGATGGTGGGATGTAAGAGCCTGGGCTCTGGGCGCAGACTTTGGCCGTAGGTATAGAAATGCATACATAAACCATGGTGGCCTTTGGATCCATGCGTTCGGATCGGCCGTGGCTCATAGTTCGGAGGCGTTCTAAGGAGAAGAGCGAGAATCTTTCCCATGGCTTTAATCTTCTAGCTTGCGGTCAATGGTGTTGTTCTGGCTTACGCTAAGGTTCAGCTCCAACTACGATTCAGGTTGCTTTTCTTTGGAAACACCTGAGAGAATTTCCTATTCTTATGGTGGGCGCTTTATCTTGTCGTTGATTGAACCTCTTTGTCCGTCGAGCCTTGCTTGAGTTGTGTTGTCGAGTCAAAAGTGTTGTCTGAGTGCATTGGCCATTCTTGCAAAGAGTCAGATATGAGGCGTGCAAGCAAACGGCATAGGCCTCGTAGTTGCCGGTAATACTTGGTCTAGGGTGTCTCATGACCACTTTTAAGGCTGGCGAAGGACAAATCAGGTGTTGAAGTTTCCGCCCCACTCCTTACGGCCGTGAGTACCAGCCTAGGGTTTTGGATGCAAGTATCCGCGTCTATATATACCACTGTGCATCGGGCTAAGTCCCTCCGCGATCTGACCACAAGGGAAATCCAGATGAAGAGAAATCCGCACGTCCAGAACAAGAAATGATGGCACTTACTTTTCAGCTAATAAGCAATGCGTATAAGTGCTTGGTGTTACGAAAGAACTGCGCTCAAATGGAACGAAGTCAAATAGAGCTTTACCGAGGAGAAGCTTACATTAGCAAGGGTCGTACTTATTTGAAACAAGTGGGGATCGGTTCGCGAGTGTCACCGTTTCCATCTACTTTAGATTGCCTAACAATAATCACTCGGGCTCAGATCCGCGTTTTCGTCTCTGCCTGCGGCCGAAAGTACATGAATGAAGCAGCCAATCCCCTACGAAGAGATTATTAAAGAATCATGCGCTGCCTCATTCACAATGAACCACCATAAGGCTTCATAAACTTCATGGCTAGCGCTCTTCGAATACGACATATAAGCGGATCGGTGCGGAGGGTGCAACTAGATGTTGAACTCATCCAAATGCACCAGTCTCCAGTAACGATGTCTTACACCTAGGTGATGGCTGTGTAATCCCCCTGATTCCTCTCCAAAGCTATCCAGAATGAACGTCTTGGGTCCTCGAGCAGACAGTCATTCTTTCGTACAGAGCCATACTGCCCCCCTCTACGCCGTGACTAAGGCGCAACACATGGCCCACAGCTGTCGCAATCCAGATCTTCTTCCTCCCGTCTACGACCGCTGCCAGATTGTATGTTCAGCCATTAAAATGGTATAATATCTCTATTGAGGCAATGCTCAGACATGTTTGGTAACACACCACCACTTTACCTGCCTTGTTGTATGAAAGTACCAAAGAGGTCCGCAGCTACGTGGTCATCGCCTACACCTGCATCCATCTACTTTGTTATTAGCATGGCTTTCAATTCAATACCTACGAGTGTGAGAATAGAGCCGGAGGATTGAAGGATGTCAATAGGTACCAAATCAGGCCTGCTAGTAGCAAGCAAGGCGTACTGAGGTGCTATTGCGTCGCAGTCGGGCAATCGGGTAACATATCTGTTCAAAGTGAGTGTTTTATGCTTATCAACTCCATGACCTAGTCCACGGACGTTTCATCCATGCGCAGATAAATTAGCATCCTCAGAGAAGTCTCCCATGAGATGGTATGTATGTTCCTCTGACCGAAGCGGAACATTTGATGAGGAACTAACATGCTTAGTATGGCGCCACGCCGTGAATACTGCTTACGATAGAAACGAAATTAGGGTCTAAGACCCTGTCGAGTCTAGGAGGCCTGTCAGCTGTAATATTCACAATCGTCAGGCTCCTATTGGTGAAAAGGGAACGATTCTGTACTACAATCGGGGTAGTATCAGTGGACACGGGCCCTCAAATCCTAGCGTAGGAATTCGTTCCATACGTCCCATCATTGAATACTATACCGATAGGAGTTCGAACTTCAGCCCCGTTGGCTTCGGGAAGGCTCTTCTAAGTATCCTTGTTGGTTCTACTTAGTACTAATTAGATAGTAGCATGATTGCGCGTCTTAGTCCTTATTGTTGGAATCCACTTTACAAGTGCTTACCAACTAAACCAACATAAAAATTTCCACCTACCTCTCTTTACGTGACTTCTGCACTGACAGTTCCCCGGAAATTCTCAACATACCAAAGTCTGTACGGCTCAACGAAATGGAACCCACCAAGGATTTCAGCCTCGAAGGTCTCACAGCACGTATTGCTGAGTCCTCCAAGACTATCAGTGATTGTATAAACCAGCATGGTATCCCCAAATTGTCACTCGACGCAGATGGACCTGCCGAATTTCCTGTACCACCAACATTTCCAGCAGTACATATGGCACGTTTGGCTATGCTTGAAGCTACAAGCCTGCTTCATCGACTTGTCACGGGACCCAGTGACCACGCCATTTTTACAGCGGCTAGCGTATGTTCTTGGAATTGAGGTTTATTGCTGCCTTTCTGACTCATTATTGAACAACAGCACCATGATACGAGCACTCTCCGAACGCTTTATCGATTCAAGGCTTTCGAGGCTGTTCCACTCGATCGTGAGATTGCTTACGCAGATGTAGCCAAGAAGATCGGCCTTGACGAAGACCGCACGACACGAGTCATGCAGCATGCGATGACAACGGGATTCTTCCACGAGACGAAGCCCGGATTTGTGGTACATAGTGCTAGCTCCGCTGCCGTTGCTAGAGATGAGAGACTCCGCGCGATGATTGGGCATTTTTGTGAAGAATCTTATTCAGCCGTATGAGCCGTCACCAACGGAATCTGTCCAAAGAGAAGGTCTGCTAACACGGTGTCCAGGCAGAAAAGTACCCGGAATGGCTCCAAACACATCCTGCGGATGAACAGGAACCCTGGGAGCAGGGCATTACGCTCGCCTTTGGAAAGAAACAGTCCTGCTTTGAATTCTATGATAGTGAACCTGAAATAGGCCATCGCTTTGGACTCGCCATGAGTTGTCTGAGCCGATCTGGGGGCCCAATGGATGCGGAATTCGTAGTTACGGCTTTTGATTGGTCGAACATTGGTGATGCAACTGTCGTGGACGTATGTTCCTGTCTTGCTGCCCATACGGTATATTATAGCCTCATCGTGGACATAGCTGACTGGGTATCTTGCGGTGATAGGTCGGAGGTGGACGTGGTCATGTCAGTCGGGCCATTGCAACCAGATTTCCAAACCTTGATTTCATCGTCCAGGACTACGCAAAGACGCTCAAGCCAGGCGAAGAAGCGCTGCCATTGGATTTGAAGTCTCGCTTCGAATTCATGCCTCATGACTTCTTTGAACCGCAACCATCAAAGCTCTCTTCTCGCGGAAACTTGGTCTTCTATTTCCGTATGATCCTGCATGACTGGCCCGACAAATATTGCATCAAAATCCTTCAGAACCTGATCCATGTCTTGAAGGATGGGAGCACCATCCTAATCAATGAGAGTGTCATGCCACCAATGGGGACGGTGAACAAGTTTGTGGACAGATTGGCACGGTAAGCGTGTCCTCAGCCAAAATTTAACATGTGTTCTCTAGTAGCACCCTTTGTTGACGATGTTTTCAGATTGAGTGATAGCCAGGTGATGACGTGTTGCAATGCTCGAGAACGAACTGCGGCGGAATTTGAGGCCCTGTTCAAGGCCGCTGATCTTCGGTTCCATTTAGTCGAGGTTCATATGACCCCGGGTTCTTCATTGTCGATCCTTGAAGTTAGATTCAACACTGAATGACCTGGTAAGCTGATGGGAAAGTATAGCCATGACGGATAGCATCTGACATCGAGATAGTCAGGATAGAGCGTAGTACCTGTGAGGTTAAGCAATAAATTCACTATATTAGAGTAAAGCCCCTACATTATCAACTGCAGCACCCCGAAACTTAAGGTCATTACCACTATACTAGGGGATAAGAACCCCATGTAATTGATTATGACACCTTAAAAACCCTTTAAGAATCGGCCGTTCTCCGGACCGGCAGCCCTTCGGATAGGTGAACTTCAGAAATAAGATCACGTAAGATAATATATAACGGTGAACGACAGCTAACCATTTCAAGTCTTAGCGCTTACGCTGGTATATAATAGACGAATAGGAACGCTATCTAGACATCGAGATCAGTAGGATAAGATTGGTAGTACCTGGAAGACTTAGCTCTATGATATTGCCATGTTAGGGGATGAAGCCCCCAGAAAATCAGTAAGACAGGGCCACCACCACTGTAAAGGGGGCTTGTTGAGGGTAGCTTATTAGCAGGTAGGAAGCAAGGGAATCTGGTATTTTTTGAGAATTTCTTGACTGGTATTCAATAGATCCTATATACATTTGCCCCCTTGCCTCTTGCTGCACTGTAGAATCGAATCTTACTTCACGCATCCTTATCCCATCGGCTCCTAGCTGGAAGAGAGAAATTAAGGGCAGCTGGATTGGCTACCATATGCGTTCTAAACCACATGTTACCTTCATATATTCATTACACTCATCAGAGGGGTATTATAAACCATTTAAACATCGAGCCGCGACCATTGCTGGTCAAGCGCGAGCAAAATGTTCCTCGTCATTTATGAGGCCTCTTGATATCGAACCTTCGAGTTCACAAATGTCAAAGACTTTATCGAATCAACCTGTCTATGATGTTTCTGCCAGCTGCTCTTGGTCTGAGGGGTTGGTCACTAGTGCCGGCGGGTCCGTAACGTTCTGGGGCGATGTAGTATTGTTTGGCGGACTAAAGGGAATTTGACGGTTCCAGTAGGAGTCACTGTTCCATATGAAGATGCCGATAGCGTATTCCTTTCCTGTTGAAAGTCATATTAGCATGAGCTGCAATGATAACGAAGCACTACATGTAATGTATAGCGTAGCGTCGCCCTAGACATTATATCAAGGGAATTATCTTACCATCAGGAGCCCATCCAAGTTGTTTCTGTGAGAGTACACAGTTCACCTCAACCGTGCCAGCAGTCTCCCAAAGGTCTTCAAAAGTTGTAACATCGGAGTCAGGGTATTTATACGTTCCACCTGTCTCTTCACCGGGCAATGATCCAGGTGTGAAGGAGTTCAACATCACAATGGCGAGGGTGCATTTGCCTTGTATTGTCAGTGGATGAGCTGATGAAGGAGGTATTGAAGTTACTGACCTGAAGAGTATCTTTGCGGTATTTTTACTGTTGGTAAAGTTGTCGTGTTGGGTGCACCAGGCGCGAGGAACTCGAATTGAGTGGTCTCATACTGCGAGACTGCCACGTTCCAAAGGCGCTGAACCGCTGCCATGCAATCCTCCTGGTTGTAGTCTTCGCCAAACCAATCCCCATCCTTTGTACATGCGTAGTCTGGTTGTGGTGATGTCGAACCTTCTACAACGGCTCGCGGATATCTTATACTCGCAGCAGTGGCCAGGCATGAAAAGAAGAGAACTGTGGGACACAGATTGAGAAGCATGTTTACAGTGTATGTGAACGTACGCTGGAGAAGATCGTTACCGCAACTAGAGTGGTCTGCTGGGGTGAAAGGGAGAGGTGCCCTGACCTTTATATGCGTGATTTCTTTCCTCTGTGGATGGTCTCGGATATTTCCCACGGGATACTCAAACACGCAGAGCATCTAATCCGTCGCTAACGGTCCCGCACGTGGAGGATTTGCAAACCTTCTACAAGCAATGGCACGTGAGTGCCTTCCCCATGGGCCGCCCACACGGTGGGGGTGCGCGGCTTGGGGTTTGAACCTGTCATATCCTTGTCATTTGAAACCGGAGTCTCAGGAATCAAGATGTGGAGAGATGGCATTTGAGGACAATTTGTTTGCGGCTAATGGATCAGATGAGATAAGTGTTCGGCACCCTGCTCGATTGGCGCTGCTAGTGTGCAGCCGGTATCCGATGCGATATGATACATTGTGCAACACGCCGTACTCTTCAAGGCTGACTCATCCCATTTCCGTGAGCCTAGATCGATGACAGTAAGGTATCAAGCGCTCGACTCTGTTAAGAAGGTCTGATCCATTGTAACAACCTTTGCCTGCTGTTACTCTCGACCCAGTCAAAAAGGACGGTCACGACCAGCAGAAGAATATGCTCGTATTGTGCCTTCAGGCGGTACGTCCTTGTTGCACGCAGCACTGGCGGATCGTCTCATAGCAGTGCTAGACACTTGAAAGCTGCTTCGCTGTTGCTGACGCCCCCATCTAGGTTTCGCAACAAGTCACCAATAGACCATCGGCGTAATGAATGAATGTTCATTTTTGTCCCATCTTCGGTATTCTCGCTCTTTCTCACGCCGATGATAACTCTAGCATGTTGTTTCTCCACTTCGGCGATCCCCAAAGCCATTTGAAACATGGCGTTAGACAAGACCGCTCTTTCTCATGTCTCTTCTACACCGCCTTCATATTGATGTTTGTGATGTATGACACCCCCCACGACATTCCCAGGCTTTTCCAGCTTGTGCTCCGTGGGTCGCAGGTGAAGGAGATCCTGGGGTGGCGGTCTCAGGTGTAGCCGCTCCATTGATATTGTGGGACCTCGGCCACAGAAAATGAAGCTGAAGGGTGACAACCTCAGAGCTTAGGAGCGCAAAGCTGCACAAACCGCGAGGAAATGGTTCGTGGGTTCGTGGGTTCGTGTTAAGCTGATGGCGAGGTACTGGAAGGCATCAATCGCGATAGCAATCGGGGCTCCGGACTCTAGCCGTGTTGTGCTGGCAGTGAGTCCTGCGGGGAGCCTATCAATGGCCTATCAATGGCCTATCAATGGTATGTACTGAGTAAGGTGAGGAAGGTGCTATGTATGATTGGGGAATCTAGTGACCATTTGCATCACTGGGAGCGGTCCTTGGGCAGATCGGCTCGGAAGAATGTTTGCCCTCACTCACAGCTCCAGCAAGTACCAAAGCTTATCTTATCGTCTCCAGTCTCAAGCCTAAGCCTACCTTAGAGTCACCCCGGAGACGGTCCCCTAAACACTACTTCATAGTTCTTGATCCCCTAGGACTTTCCAGAACCCGCCCGTTCAACCCAAGCTAAGCGTTTTGCATAATGTTTTTGCCCTCACGAATGACAACTTCTACATCCTGAATTGCAGCACTGCGTCTGTCTCGCCTCCTAGAGAGACATGCTAAGGGTCATGTCATAGCCGCCTAGGGTAATTGCGGCTTTCTATGCAGGATTCTATGGAAAGCAGCTATTTGATGAAAGGACGACGCAAAGTCACTGCCATCTAACAGTTTCCAAGTAATTTGGTCCTCTTCCCTGACTTTTACTCGGAATTTGGGTACCAAGTTTTCACGAGTTGAGTCCTGGTTACAGAGGCGATCAATGGAAACACTCCCGGAGAGTGCAATAAGTCGAAGTCAGTTCTTGCTCCGCTTCACCATCAATCAGAATCCGCGAAACCTATAAGATGCAGGACGTTCGAGGCTCCCGCAAAAGGAGGGTGAAGGGTGGCAGATCGCTGTATAAATGAGGCATATGGCCATGATATGGTGACCAGCCTCCAAGATGGCTAGCAGGCCGAGTCGAGCCCGAGAAAAGCAAAGGGCAAGACATTTTGAGAGAAACTAGTAGCAAGCCAGACCTTGACAACCTCTGGGCACCAAGTAGCAGATCTTCGGATCTATATCTTACATATGCTTGCACGAACTTCTCTCAACGTCCCAGCGAGACTGATTAGGCACGAGTCACAGCGTTCCCAAGACAGAACAGACACGCAAAGGAGAGTGTACCACAACTGAGAGGGAACAGCTAAGGATACAGAGAGCTGTCCTCCAGCTTTCCATAGATCTGGCATGAATCAGTCCTCTTACACCTTTATTGGACTACCTAGTGTGCGAGGGTTCGTTCAGTGCATCCCCTCAACCCTTGCGAGGCCACTTTGAGGCAGGAGGGATTGTTCCAGATAAGCCTAGCTGTTCTCCAATTCTGGTGAGATTATCCGATGTTCTGCTGATGACATTGCTGAGTCACGACTGCGCTTCCCCAGTGGCAATACCTTATTCACGGTGTGAAGCCGCTCGCATTCATCTCGTCTATTTCAGACACCCTGTGACTTTCATAAGTTTTCAGTGTTGGTGGCCTAGGGTTCAATTGGCCGAGGTATTCGGACCGGGGATAGTGACTTCTTTGGTTCGTTAGTAATGTTCCGGTAACCAGAAGGTTTGCCTCGATGAGAAGCTTCATCCTCGCGTTATGGATTGAGTTCCATTGGAGAGTGGTATCGCCTCCATACTCTGGGCACACACTACTTGTGCTGTCAGCGCTACCTGATTAGCCACACGAGTCAGCAGAGCCTCGAAGCCTCGAGAGCTCATTTACCCTTAGCACATGGTACGACTCTGGCGCGTGTATGACATAATTAGGTTTGGGTGGTGTGTTACTCTAAAGCAGGGAAATATCTACCAGCGTATGGGTAGTCTAGGCCCCACGCCCGAACATGGGGCCGAGTCTAGCCGGGGGGGCATACCCCTTGGAGCTCTAGGTGCGTCGTAGCGCCCTGGGCTGGTGGACGGCCCAATGAATTGCTCGTCAGGGCCTTTCCCTAGCGACCCCAATGATCAGCAGGGGCTGGACCCGGAGATGGCCGAGCGGCCGCTAGATGTTAGGGACCTTTACAGGGTCCCCCAGGGTCCCCCAGGGTCTACCAAAATCATTTCTAATTTCAATAGAAGGTCCGAGAGCAAACAGACCTCCAACCCGGGGAGCGAAAACGAAAAGCCCGTGCATCTCCCGCCCGGAATACTTGGGCGGACCTTCTGCATTCAAACCGTCTGTACGAAAAAAAGCCATTGCGACTATCTTGCAGAATGCTCGCAAGCATTGCTTATCTGTCGGTATGCAGTCAGCATCATTGAAAGCCGAGAAAGGGTCCCCGCTGTCGATTACTGGGATCAACATGTATTAAATGCGGTTCGACGTCAGGGTCCCTAGAATCTTGATACTAAGAAGATCACAGGATGCGAGCTCAAGACTTTGCACGTCCTTAGGTTGTGTGTTCCACCAGTGTGGTCTTGGTATCTTCACTAACGACCTGAGAGCGGGGAAGTTATTGCCATCCAGCGGAGGTAGAGAGCAAGCTCTGTCCTTTAACGGCCCTTCTTGCTTACATATTGCCGCTTGCAGGAAAGCGTAACCATGGTAAGTGGTGAAGGTTACATCTTGGTTACATTCCCGCCAATACTGTATTGCAACGCTGGACCGACCCTAGGTACAGCGGACACGAGTTTAAGATTATCTACCAATCTTATCGCCAGGATCTCGAACGATCTCGAACGCTTCGCACTGCTCACCATCCCGTGGCGGTCACTGATTATTATCGTATACATGGATACATCTGAATAATACCCAAGTACACCGTTTTAGTGGATCACCAATCATTATTCCCAGCCACGGCTGCACCACATGATACTAATGTGACAAGGGTCTACATGATGCGCATGATCACACGGAGATTCTCTTCACCAGGTTACTTCCTCCGCTCAATACGGCGCGCCTCCACTAACGCCTCCCGTAAACAATTAATCCCACGACTCATGATATTGCGGGGTCGGCAACAATGCGAGGTAGTCCCCTCGTCACTTTATAAAGTCCCCGTTTCGCCCAGCCCCCAATGCCTGCCCTTCCAGATTATCGACTGCAGCTCGAGGCTTTCTGTCTTCCTCTAACCTCAAACACTGACCCGGAGTAGAGTATAGTAACACCGCAAGCATGCCTGGAGGAGGTGTTGTGATCACTGGGACCACCGATACATCCCGTATCGAAGCCCCCGTTACTGTCAAAGCCTACTTCATCTGCGCCTTTGCTGCTTTTGGCGGCATTTTCTTTGGCTATGACACCGGCTGGATGGGCGGCGTGCTGGCCATGCCATATTTCATTCGACAATACACCGGTAAACCCTACCCTGCCGCCGGTGACACAGTCGCCAAGGCAGCTTTCCATCTACCAGCTAGCGATCAATCATTGACCACTTCGATCCTGTCTTGTGGGACTTTCTTCGGAGCTCTGATTGCCGGAGATCTCGCTGATGCTATTGGACGGAGGACTACCATCATCGCCGGCTGTGGTATCTTCACAATAGGATGTATTCTTGAGATTGCTTCCACTGGCCTTGGCTTGATGGTTCCAGGGCGTCTGATTGCTGGTGTTGGTGTTGGTTTCATATCTGCAATTGTCATTCTGTATATGTCGGTAAGTTAATCTCAGCTTCTCGCGATGCTCACGAGGACTATATTGATATCCTGGACTAGGAAATCGCGCCGAAGAAGGTCCGCGGTGCCGTCGTGTCCGGATACCAATTCTGCATCACCATAGGCATCTTGCTGGCAAATTGCGTAGTCTACGCAACTCAAAACCGCGATGATACCGGCTCTTACCGCATTCCAATTGGAATACAGTTCTTGTGGGCCTTTATCTTGGCCGTTGGCCTCTTCATCCTGCCTGAATCGCCCCGTTATTATGTCAAGAAAGGCAAGCTTGAGAGGGCTGCGAAAGCTCTATCCAGCGTTCGTGGTCAACCAATCGATTCCGACTACATTCAAGATGAGCTTGCTGAGATCATTGCCAACCATGAGTACGAGATGCAAGTGATACCGCAAACAACGTGGATTGGCAGCTGGGCCAATTGCTTCAGAGGATCAATCTTCAAGGGAGTCAGCAACAGCCGTCGTACTACTGTCGGTAGGTTCAAGTCCCTTCCCTTGATTACCTATTTTTTCTGACACAATCTCTCGTGATCTAGGTATCCTCATGCAAATGATGCAACAACTTACTGGTATCAACTTTATTTTCTACTTCGGCACTGTATTCTTCACGTCTCTCGGCACGATCTCAAACCCCTTCCTGATCACTCTGATTACTACTCTCGTCAACGTGTGCTCCACGCCCATCTCCTTCTGGGCGGTCGAGCGCTTCGGTCGTCGGACGCTCCTGATTGTTGGTGCTTCGGGGATGGTAATTATGCAATTCATTGTTGGCATCATTGGTGTTACTGCGGGTAAAGAGCAAGGGACTAAGACCAATCACGCGGCTGTCAGCGCCATGGTTGCTTTTATTTGCTTCAATATCTCATTCTTTGCGGCAACATGGGGACCTTGCGCATGGGTTGTCATTGGAGAGATCTTCCCAATCCCCATCCGCTCTCGTGGTGTGGGTATCTCTACCTCATCCAACTGGTTCTGGAACTGCGTAAGTCTCTACAGTCCCCAACATCCCGCAGATTCATTGCTTACTAAGTCTGCAGATCATCGCCGTCATCACACCTTATCTCGTCGGCACCAGCCCAGGCGACGCCAATCTTGGCGCCAAGGTCTTTTTCCTTTGGGGTTCTCTCTGCTGCCTGTCATTGGCCTTCGCTTACTTCTTTGTTCCTGAGACAAAGGGCCTGAGTCTGGAGCAAGTCGACAAGATGATGGAAGAGAGTAATGCTCGTCACAGCGCTAAGTGGGTGCCTCACAGCACCTTTGCGCACGAGATGGGTCTCACCAAGAAGGGCGTCAGCATCTCGGGCACCAATGCCGACATCAAGGCTGCTGTTCATCAGCACGAGGCGGAGACCAAGAACGAGACGGACCTGTAATGAATCAAATATAATTCGGGCCATGAAAATAGGGTGACACCATGCATGTACATAGCAATATAATATACCAGGAATGCATTCTTCACTGAATTGCAAATAAACATTCACAGTCTATATGCTGGAAAGCACAGTGATTAGCTTATCCCATGTCAACTAAAATAGCTTGCCATCCATATCTGACTCCGGTTGACCAACGTTTGTCTCAGCTAAAGCCCTTCGTCTAAACATCCCTACAAGTTTATGTCAATCCGCTCACGCGTTACGGCGAACGATGGTGATTCTGGCTTTCTTTGATCAAGTCTCCACTTCCACGAGTAAGGCGCTTACCGTGAAATACACAAAGCACAGCGCCTACGCAGAGCCGGCGAGCTGGTCAAGCGAGCCGATTGCATAAACCTGTGGCCTTTGTACTCAGCCACGGCTGGACCATCTAGAACCCAGTCAACGCTGAGACGCCATGCTCGGAGCCGCAAGACAAAGACACGGATATATTTCCCTATCATCAAGATTTCCTAAAACGGCGGTTGGGTGTGAATACAAAGACATGATGTCCAGGCCAATTGATTTCGAAAAACCCTTGTTGGTCGGTCTTCTTGCCCTTTTACCAACGAGTCCGCGTTTCCCAGTCTCGTTGCCATTCAGGCTTGTCGAGATGATCATGCATTCTATCCACATACCATTCATTGCCGTTCTTGTTGGGTCGGTCGTCTGTGTCCCGCAGGTACCATCGCAGATCACCTCTCCACCAGCACCCACAGCGACGGCAAGCAGCAATACATCCAGTGTTGCAATCTACTACCCTGTCTGCGCCGTACGTGAAATTCTCGCAATGGTAGAGCGTAACAGCTGACGTGGATGTACAGCAAATCTGTGCCAATGAGACGCTCCCCGCTGCAGGGTGTAGTGTCTTCAACACCGAATGCGCTTGTAGCGTAGACTACAGGAGCAAACTTGCTGCATGTCAAATAGCGTCTTCTTCTAGTCCAGATATGAACGGTACGCCTCATGGTTCTCCCATCTATCAATTGGTCTGTTGCTGACGGTCCTCATTTCTTGTAGCGGCGGTAGCAGTTGAAGAGCAACTTTGTGCGCGCACGTACAGTGACAATACCACTCTGAGCTCGCAAGTTGTAACGGCCGTGACTGCTGCTACTTCAAGCGCTAGCACCTATACAAACGGCAAGGACCCGACTGAGGCTCTCAACTATCCGCCTTGTGCTGTAAGCTGTTCCCGTGACAACATGTCAATTCGTGGTCTGATCGAAAGTAGCAATCTTGCGTCAGTGCACACAACTTCGCTGGCTGTGGTAGCTACAGCAACACATCATGTATCTGCAAATCTCCGACCTATGCTTCAATCGTAGGGTCCTGCTATCGGTCATTTTGCATCCCGGCAGATGTGCAGGGTAAGTCGTGTGTTATTCCCCTCATATGCGGCGCCGCTGACACTCATGGATTAAACAGCCGTTGCAGATCTTACCGATGCCCTTTGTGAGTCTTTCGGTGGTACTGGGAACTTTTCGAACTCTTCGAATTCGTCGATCTTGCCCATAACTGCCAGTGCACCATCGGCCTTGGCACGTATAGGGCTCTGGCTTCCTTCCAGTATTGTTGGTGGTCTCATGGTATTGCTGTTCGCGTGGTGAAGGTTCCTTTGGGCAGATACAGACGTAAACCATGGAGTCCGCAAATGCCAACAATTCTTGTATTGATGGCGGATCCCTAGGAGGCATAGACTAGGTTCAAGACCTCTTTCTCTAACCGATAGATATAGATGTTAGACCATATTCTAGATAGTGTGCGAAGCAGAACATGTATTTAGCAATATGGCTACTTGTTATGTAACATTCAAGCTTCAAAATGGTGCGATCGGTGACCTCTCGCTGGATGTTCGGGTTCTTCGTGCATAGAGTTCATTCTGATATATTGGGGGCGTGAAAGGAGGCTGCAAATTATCATTCTCTTTTAGAACGTCCAACCCAGTGCAAATGTATGTCAACCAATCTGTCAACTCGATATTGCGTGTGTCTCTGATGTGTTCAGGTTTTAGCACGGAGGCATGAAGAATGACATCAGCGCCAAGAGACGCTAATCGAAAGATGAAATCGCTGATGTTGACTTGCTACTATCTAGTACTCTGTATTGCTCACGGCCTGTTAGATGATTTGAGGTCTGGAATTCTCTATGCTACGCAGGAAAAATGTTTCAGAAATGCTTTCCGAGACGCTAGACTATCTCTATGCTGGTCCCCGAAAGTTCATGGCCAGCCCTGACTACTTCGAAAGTTGTTGCCGATTCAGGATCGTTGGGCTCTTCTGATATCTCGTCTCCCACAATTTTGGTGCTTTCCACGCTTCCTTCACTGAGCGTTTCATTGGAAAGGTCCTCTACGGAATACGTCTCGTAGATCGTAGCCCACTCCGATAAAAGTGCTTCCACTTCCTGAATCGCTTCACTGGTCTTCATGCCATTAATAGCGAAATCGAAAAGCTGCCTGGCTAGTCGATACTCTGGACGGTATGCGAATTCAAGGAATGTGGGCCCGACAGAGTCCTCAAACAACTGTTTCAACTCTTGTTGCTCGGGTGTGCTTGGAGTATTGTTGGCAAGACGTTCATCTTCCTCCTCATCCTCTGACCATGCCCAGATCCACATTGGAGGAACACATCCAACGAACCTGGGCGCGAAGATTGCGCTGTCCCAGTCCAAAATGCCGCTTATAGTAAGAGAGTCATCCGCATCTACATCGGCCATGATATTACGAGGAGCCATGTTTAGGTCCAGGTGGCAAAGACAGTTCCTATCATCTCCCAGTAATCTTAGGTCGTCCATCTGTCTCGCCATGATGGCAAGACGTTCATAATAGTGCCACCAACCTATCAACGCTGGGTCCCTTCGTAACTCCGCTGCCCTTAGTCGACCGAACTGGACAAGCAGGAAATAGTAGGTTGAGCGCTTGAGGTTTGTTCTTCGGTCTGATAGATCCTCATTGGTATCTGGATCAGCCCCATAGACTCGAGACTGAAAGAACGGAAGGTTTGTGTTCAAGTCCGATTCCGCAATGATGCCAGCACTTGTTTCGATTTCCAAATGGCGGACAATATAGTCCTGGCCGCCTTCGCGATCGATGCCCGCTTCTATGAGACCGGGAGAGGAGTGTTCCACAGACTGAATCTCGCTCAGTATGCGACCAAGCTCTTTCGCAACGATACATTTCTGCTTATGGCTGAGATTTGGATAGTAGCTCGGACCAGGCTTAGTTTGGAGACTACTCCCTGGAATCCTCGCCTGGATAAGATAGGGTGAGTCAAGTGGGTTATTCTTCGTGAAGTCATGCATCACAACCTCGGGCACCGGTATCGAAGTGTATTTGCGAACAAAGCTCAATGTGGCGGCGTCCCGATCAGGCCGTGCAAGAAGGAAGCGTGGGACCCTTAGGACAAAACGACGTGGTTCCGCCGATTCCCCTCTTGAGTCTGCTATAACAACGCCAATGACGCGATTGTAGCCGCCACCCTTCATTCTCTCAAAGCTGAACATCTTAGGGCTCAATGGCACTGTGGTTCCAACAATTGCTCCGTGGGCTGGACTGTTGGAGTCATTGCTGTCTTCTATCGTTGTTTCCACCTTCCACAATAGCTCACACAACTCCTTCACTTGCAAAGAAAACTCTTCAAAAGGACATTGACAGTATTCTTCCGTAGAGGTTTGAGAAAGGGTGTGATGACTTGGACTTGTTGAACGAGACGAAGTTTCTGCCTCCTCATGCTCTTTGGGTCTCACATTCCGAATCACCAAAGCGTCTCCGGGTTCGAATACTACTCCTAAGCAGGCGCCTTGGTCACTAGGCGTCTGATTAACTGCGCTGGTTCCTTCGCTCGGTCTCCGGTATTCCTGACTTGTTAACATATCGATCTACTGCGATTGGAATACTTCGTGGATGGAGTTTGATTTTATTATGCGGGGGCGCCTGTTCCTTGAAGGTGATGTGATCACGGTGTCTCGGGTTATGAGCTTTGGAGATAACGCAAACGGACAACCTTTGTTGCGTACACAAAGAACCCGCACGGTGTGACAGAGGACAGACCTAAAACAGTGCCTCATTTCCGGAAGATGCACTATGCACTAACGCATATCCTCTCTTTGTTTAGATTCACGCATGCGAAAGATGACAACAATGCTTTGTCGAAGGCCAAAGACTCTCAATGTTTCCCTCAAAGACAGGAATACGGGAATTCTTTGTCTTGCTCTTTTGCGCATCTCGAGCTCACACCTGATATGCCTCTTCTTTATACCCATGACTAAGAGATGACAGATATCTTTGTCACTATGCATTTTGTCGAATTACGCTGTTTCTCAAAGGATGTTATACATAATTCGCGACCGGTCCTCGCAGTCTCTTCCTTCTTATCCCTGTGTAAATCTCACACATCTAGCTCAAAAGCCGGCTTCCAACTGGTAACAACAACCTAAATCTGCAGCCAGAATCGACGCCATGCCGGGTCTCAAAAAGACTACCACGAAACATCATTGTCCTATGAAGTACCATGGGAACTGCCGTGAGAAAGGTCACAAATATTGTGTCTTTCATCAAACGGAATGCAAAGAACATACGAAGTACTTCCTCAAGACAGAAGCATGCCCTGAATGCTCTGGAATTTCCGTAGTAAGTCTCTCGTTGGAACATGACGGTTGAATATGCTGACTTCGCTATTAGCACGATGTAAGGCGAGCAAATCAAGCCTATTCGCGACAGCGAGAGCAAACACTCGCCAGCTCGTCTCGGTTCGCGAACAAAGGAGCGGGCCCAAGAAAAAGTAGGTCACTAGCTAATTGAACAGCCGAAAGGGTGAGATTGATGGTCTCTTCTTTTTGACTTGATGACTCGAGTGTATAAGTCCATCTTTTGGCCCCTTGCTGCTTCCTACATTTGGTACTTGATCTGTAGCTCTTATAGATAATGTGCAGAAGTTTCATAAAGTGATTTTGGGTAGTGGAGTGCTAGAAGAACTCTGCTCATATCATCAGAAGCTAATATCTGAGCAAAGAAGCACATCTCGAGAGGCATTTCGGATGTTTTTCAATGATCCCAGCGCCGAGACAATGAAGTATTTGTAAAACCTTCTGCGACTAGCAAGGCACGTAACGGATGCCTTCTGGACATTGACAATGTTGCTCGTAGCTAGTATCCCAACACCAAGAAAAACTGGCAGCAAAGAATGACGAGAATGAATCTAGAGAACTGGCATCAGATGAAGCACGATTGTGAAAGGGCAAATACCGTTTAGGGGCCTTTCGGCACCAGCCCCGTAGGGCTGTTCGGTTGATGAATTCTTCTATGAACTAGAGAAACCTCTACCTTAGGGACTGATCCTCCAGCTTCCAGACATTGCTGTTATCCTGTGCACTTATCATCATTCAAGAAATGGCCGTATCGACGACCGTGAAGGCACTGAGTAGGCCAATGGCGTCTTTGCTTGGGGATGCTGGAGCAGGTTGATGGCCTCTCCATTGCATGTCGCTCTCGGTGACCGCGCGAGATGAATCACCGACAGTGTCAGCACACATGCTGTCATGCTCTTCCTTCGGAATCTATAATGGATGGGCTATGCGCTCTTGGCTCCTTCCGCTTAAGAGCTGAAGAAGTCTCTTACAATTGAGTGCCTCGACGCTGAATAACACGCCTCGCAAATCGGCATTTCCAATCATGCGTCTCGTACCAGAAGAAATCTCCTTTTCAGGTTCGCCCAACACCTCATCTATCTCCGGCTCCCATGGTAACCATGAGCATCAGATTATCTGGGCCTAAACGCTGCGCTCTTCGAATGGGCTGATAGCTATGACTCCAAAGTCCGCCAATGCTGCCTCTGCCCCCCAATGAACGCTGACCTGTTCTTCGCAGGATTGGGTTCGCCTTCGCAAATGCGTTGCTCCTACCATGCGTATCGACTATCGTTCGTTCCTTGACAAGATGTGGGACGATATGCCTGCAGACGAATATGTAGCCATGGCTTCGGACCCCCATGTACTTGGCGATCCATTGCTTAAGACCCAACACTTCATTGGTGCTTCGAGGTGGGAGAAAGTGTCCGATACTGAGGTCGTGGGATGGCACCAGCTGCGCGTGCCGCATCAGCGTTATACGGATGATACCAGGAGAGAGGTTGCTATGAAAGGCCATGCTCATGGCACCAATCAGCACTGGTATCGTAAGATTGACGGGCTATGGAAGTTTGCTGGTCTGGCGCCTGAGATAAGATGGGGCGAGTTTGACTTCGAAAAGATGTTTGCTAGTGGAAGAGAGACGTTTGGTGATCGAGAGAAGGCTGTACAAGAGATGGCCAGTTTACCAGCAGCAAGCGGAGACGTTCCTGGAATGACCCCGCCGGCGAAGCCAACTGCAGAAATCCCCATCGACGAAGAAGCTGTACACACTGCAACTGGCATTGGAAGTACGATTGAGAATATGCCTGTAGAAGTGACGGCAACGATGATGCAAGGAATTCCAGATAAGTACAACAGCTTATCTTCGGAAGGAGTCGTTGGGGCCTAGAAATTGCTTGCAGCTTTGAGACATCGATTCGTTATAATACTCATGACTTTGCCTGACCGCGATTTTGCGAATGTTTCTATCCCCCCTGTTTTCTTGTTCACTCAAATTGGCACCCGGATCTCTTCCGGGGACTTCCCTGGTTGAACCTGTATAATACTAGCTCATCTGTACACTCCTATTGCTAACGCCGGAGGTCCATACTGTCAAACTTTTTGCAACTTGCACGAGCTCTGCAGAAACCGAACTTGAATTCATGCACTGGCAAATATCATGTTGACGAATCCCATTTAGTCTATACGATAAATTACATTATGTCTCTTAAGTGCTTCCCCTCTAAAGCGGGCATTCTGTCCAACACCCACTGACTCAATAACGGGCACCAAACCTGGGAAAGGGCGCCTTTGTCCGACTAGACCCACCCGTGAATACTGGTCCATTATAAACACCAGTACTATTAGGTCTATGATAAGACCCAGTGGCCGTGGGCCCATAATGCCCAGCAGTACCCGAAGAGTACGGCCCAGCTTTCGATGTTGACTCATACGTGCAGTTGCTCCCCAATAGGAAATAATTCGCCTCCAAAAGTGGTGTTTGGAAGTCGGCCGAGACTCTGGTTACATTGAATGCCACACGGAATGTGTCATTATATGGGAAGTTTGAAGGGATTATGAAGTTCGGTGGTTGTGTGTATAGTAGTGCAAGGTACGGGTGTCCGATGCTTGATGGTGCGAGATATGGGACTTGGGCTGAGGCACCGTCGTAAGATGCGATTCCGTTGGAGGAAAAGGTGACATTTTGCTGGAACCAGAGAAGATCAGCTGGGATGGTAGAGCTGATGTTGGCAATCGTGTCAACGAGGATAGCTATGTAGGTGCCATTTAGGGGAATCGAGGAACTGAGTTGAGGTTCATGGGAGGGTACTAGACTTACTAATTAGCGCCGAAGTTCTAGACAATTTTCCGCCTTGATCGACTCACCTTTGTACCCAAGAACTTCACCAGCAATCACGTTGACTTCGCCATATTTCAATCCAAGAGTATTATTTGTCTCTGCGAGTGTATAGCTTGGAAATGTTTGTGCCAGGGTGACGCCAACAAGACAAGTCGCGGCAAGGATGAACGAGTACATTGCGAATGGTTTTGTTTATGCTATTAAACACGGAATATTCAGCCCAGATATACAAATAAGTTGCCCATCTCGCCCAAAATTCTTTCGGCCCTGACCACTTTTATAGAGGCTTTCATAACCCGTATCTCGGTCGATGGGTCCACTCTGCGGTGACCCAGAGAACGCAAGCTCAGATATTTAGAGTGTTCATGTTCATACAATAAACCTCTCATGTCAATCTCTGGCAAATAGGTCATCGAGCATTCTGCACTACATGAATACCAGGCCGGAAGGTTTCCACGTATGGTCATGCGGGGTTCGGTCACCGTTGGTACTCTTGGGCCACACTAACCTAATCGGTTAGTACTATTCAAGTTTTACATCCTCCAGGTTCAACGGTGCGTAGATTCGTGGCCTGCACTGACCATTTCGGACGATAACACATCGCACGTGTTTGCCGGACTTCTACTCGTAAATGTGCTAGATATAATGTTCCTAGTTCGGCAAAACTTTGGTCTTGGTTCATTAAGTTTGGCTGTGCTGGTCATCTTAATTCTAACATGTTTTTATCTTGTGATAGATCTATGATTTTTCAGGTATTGACTAGGTGAAGAGATGAGCCAGGAAACGTTCATCCTGGGGGCGTGGGAGTTTCAAAGAGAAGCTGTTGCTGCGAATGAACAGTAGCCATGAGGTGATTGGGCCCGCTTGAATCAAGACTCGGCCCTACAATGACCGAGACCTGCATTGCCGCATCTTGCATCGAATACACCGCTTCTCGAGCATGGAACTTTCCTCCGGCTGTGATGACAGTTCGAGGCTTGATCCTAAAGATTGGGTCGCCTGCTTGGCTCGCTGAAGATCACGGCGAAAGCAGGTACTCTTAAGGCTTATTTCAGCCTACTTAGCTGGGCCGCTGTCAGGTTCTAGATAAAGGTGCAATTAGTACGGCGCAATCGCCCGTTCAAGACCCCATTATGGACATAGATCCTTTTATAGGATCGACTGGTCGAAGTTGTGCCAAGCAGCAAGTCCCAAGCAACAGGGTTGGGAATGCTCTAAAGCAATTCATGGAGTCATTGAAGTGGTCAGAGTGACCGCGATGGATCTATAGTCTGTCGTTTAAAGTTTCTTGGCCATGGATTACTGAATATATATCGAGCCCCCTCACTCAGGTACAAATGGAGGTAAACTGGATATCATCATCACCAGCACACCTTCAAAGTTCCTTACCACTCCTTCACGATGCGTCCTTCCATAGTTCTGACAATCCTATCCTTCCTTCCGGCCTTGCTCGCAATTCCCCAACCTGCGAAGCCCGATTCACTGGCGGCCACGGAGAGCCGTAGCACGAAGTCCTACTGCCCCGGACATCCAGCACCAGAGAGCTACCAGCGACAACTCTTCTTTGCCTTCATCAATGAGCTTTACGTGCAGAAGAATGTCATAGGCGCCTTTAACACCTACATCTCAATCAATCTTACCGAGCATGACCCTTTTGATGCCCAGGGACGCGTTGCCAACGAAGACAAGCTTGCAAACATCATTCCTTACGTACCCTCGACGGTCCTCCGGATGAGCTTTGACAACAACATCGGACTTGCTCATGTTAGGGTCGACGAGGCTAACGAGGAGCCAATTGCTTTGGCCGACATATATCGTATGGACGGTACTTGCATCGTCGAGCATTGGGACGTGACACAGGCGAGGCCGGCAAATGCCACGAATCCGATTGCCATGTTTTAAGTTCTAGACGAAGCTCATGGAGGAAATGAAGATACTTGCAAGGCCCCTTGCGCATGTGTCATGTCTTTTTCAAGACTGGGAGTGAAGGGGTGATGGAATCTTGAATCATTTTGTATGAATAAGTGGCTGATGCCTGGCTAGTCCAATACTTTTTGTTGCTACCATAGAGTGATGTTGACCTTACAACATAAACGAAGTCGCCTAGCATTATCTTCAATGTAAAATAGAGATGTTTAAACACAGGCTTTGACAGCAAGATTTACCCCGCATTGCTAGCTCCAGAAGTGGCTACCTTACCTACCTAGTTCTAGCTACTAAGTTCTAGCAGGAGCGACGTAATAGCGGCCTAGTTATCATCCATTTCCCCGTGCTGGGAAGACCAGCCACATCCTCTGCTTAACTATAAGGCATCGGCGAGGACATTTGCGAGGAGACGTCTATGCTTATCTGTCATCATGGAGTCGACTTCTTCGGGTGTCGAGCCCATGAGCCCTGTCAATTTTCTGTCAATTCCGCGTGAGATCCGAGATTTTGTCTATGAGAATCTCTTAATAAGTTCACAGCCAATAAATTTTAACAGCTTCTCTGGTCCCCTGGTGTACGATATCGATACAGGGTTGCTGAGATCATGGGGGGCTATCCCTCAAATTGCGCATGAGGCTTGTACTCTCTTCTACCAGCGGAACACTTTTGTCATCCTCGATGGTGATTTACACTCATTCCTAAACTCAAACATCAGCTCCTGGGTATTACATGTTCCTTCATCTTACCAACGTAGGCAACAACCACTCAAGATCAATATCACTCCGTGGTTGAGCAAGATTGAGGTCTTCCAAGAGCAGAGCATGTTCACGGACTACCGGGAGCTTGGAGCAGGACTTCGTTACCTTTTGGCATGCCCTAGGTTGCAAGGTGTGGTCATCGATACTGGTCGTGGCTTTTGGCGAATGTTGGACGACGAGTCGAAAATTGCGGTAGAAGAGCTTATAAGGAGGCTTGGCCCAGGACTGAAGGTACACATGGAAGGAAGTGGGTATAGGTCGGGTGTGGAATACCTGATCTAATTAGGATATCTGTCGAGTGTCTATAAGCCTTTGATGAAAAGGGCCAAAAATTTCTTTGCGCGTACGGGGACAAAGCGGGAGGTATCTCTACGCACTCTGGAGTGCTCGATTAGCCCATCCGGCCTCTGCTGAATGAAATTTGAAAAAAAGGGCAGATGGTGGTGGGATAAAATAGCGGAGGCTTGAATATCTTCGTCATCAACGCCCAACACATGTTTCCTTCTTCAGATGCACCCAGTGGGATCTAAGCGCAAAACCAGAAAGATCATGGCAAGTAAAACAACACTTCTGCAGTGGAGGTCAGCAATTTGTCCGAAATCCAGCTTTGAACGAAATTCTTCGCCCACTGGGACCACCTGTATGTTCTCAAGTATGGCTTAGCGACTCTCTCGTATCATGCCAGTATAAGAATAACTGCGCATTACCACATCAACGGGCTATCGCAATTTGGCGACCTCCAGGGCGGAATTGCCCAGCGGTCTCGTTCTCGTGGCCAAAGGAGTGTTATCACGTGGTATATCTATTCAATTCTCTATCGGTGCCAGAGGCGATTTTGAAATTCTTATTTCCATATCTGGAGAGAGCCTTTGGTGTTCCGAAGCCGCACGGATCCTGCCTTGCTCTCTCAGCTAGCTCCACGAAGATGAACCAAGTGCGACTCGTATACCGCAGCTGATACCTGCGACTTCAATACTGATTCAAGTTTTGATTAGCAAATAGCAATTGACGTGACTTGGCCCATGAAGCAGGGTCCCACCGTCATTGGCACAGGCCGAGAGCACTAGTCATTAAGCTGCATTGGATGAGAAGCTCCGGTAGATGAGCTGTCGCCGGTGGCGTCTCAGGCGTGCCTGCTGAAGATATTTTCGCAAGCGAGCAAACTAAATGCGGTCGATTTTGCACTGAGGTGACTTCTCTGCATCGAACCCCGCCTTAGCTTGGAATATGTTGAAGCCTAAAGAAGCTGGGCAGCATCAGCAGTTGCTGGATTCTGGAGATGGTCCTTGTCAAAAAAGGAGACAGTCATGACACAGATGATCACGGAATTCCAAATATAGTGTGGTAGCCTAGAGCGTCTAGGATACAGAGTCGTGCAAGTCGATGGAATCAAAAACCTTGTTGAGCATTTGGCGAGCGGTGAACACAAAAAGTGGGACCTTGTTCTTAACATTGCGGAAGGTTTGCACGGTTTGGCTAAAGAAGCTCATGTTGCGTGTTTGCTCGAGGCCTACGGTATACCATTTACACTTGCGGATGCTGCTACAACAGTTTTATGTCTAGACAAGGGTAAAACGAAGGTAAAGATGCATGCTTGGCATGTTTCTTCACCAGAAAATGCTGATTGCTAGATCTCCAGATGGTCCTGGAGCATTTTGGTATTGCTACTGCACCCTTCGCCATGGGCAGGACTGGTCGCGGGAACCTTCGAGCGTGTAAGATTGGCAATAGAAACTTCACGTCATGGACCGGAATTGCGAAATTACCCTTTGTTCGCAAAACCCATTGGTGAGGGTACCTCAAAGGGGAATTTAGTTTCGAGTAAGATAGGGAGGCCCGATGACCTAAATCCAGCCATTGATCAATTAGAAGCGGTCTATGGCGGGCAAGATATATTGCTGGAGACCTTCCTGTCGGGTCGCGAGATGACTGTTGGCATTGTTGGCACTGGGGAGACTTCGAAAATTATTGGTGCCAATGAGTACGTGTACAAGGACCGCAAGACGTTTGGGAGTAGACGAATGAATGATTGCGTCGATTTCGCAAGCGATGATGTGGAAAACGCACCCATGGATGGCAAGGGGTCGTATGGACGTGGTCTCAGCGGACTTGTCAGATCCACAGTGCATAATGCGTGTCAATTGGCGCTCGAGACATGGAAGGTGCATCGCTGTCGTGACGCTGGTAGGATCGATACGAGATTCGATATAGTGGGCGAGACTGGTAAACCACACATTTTGGAGGTTCGTTCAACGCATTTGGTGGCACAGGACCCCTGAAGTCGATGTTGGTTCTAATATCATCGTCTGGTTAGGTCAACCCTATACCAGGAATGGTACCAGATTGGTCAGACTTGTCCACCATAGCAACAAGTGACGGAATATCCTACGATGACTTTCTCACACAAATCATAGGTAGCGCACTGAAAAGGGCAGAGCAGACATACCCGCAGGATAAAAACCTAGTTGAGGACGGGAAGGCAGCCATGCACGGAATGACAAGCCAAGACAGATGGATATCCTAAAGTTTGCGAACTTAGACTGATCTAGTGGCGCTTCTTGAATTTCGTAGCGCTGTCATTCTCTGGAAGAAGCATACTTGATGCAAAAATTGAAAGGAAAATACGTCCGTAGAGACGAGAGAAGTAATGTTCTGCCGATTTATACTATGGTAAAGGCCAGATCGATCAACACACTACTGTAAAGTACAGCCACTTAGCGTTAGTGCTGTACCACTCCCCGATGCTACTAGTACATATACCGTTAGCGCTGGAACTAAACGCAGGACAAATCTGGTACGCCATTGTCTAAGCTCCACTGATTTTCGACCTTAGATTCTCCAGTAACAACGACCGTCCAACAACCACATCTGCAAGGGCTTTGATGCTAGAGCTAGTCATCAGCTCCATCGTGCTTACTTTTGCGTCCATCTCCTTCGCGATCCAGCTTCTCACCTCCACCGCAACCAAGGAGTCTAGTCCCAACGCCACAACAGGTTTATTGGTACTGATATCCTCTGCTGGAGTAATCAATACACTGGCAAGCTTTACTACCAAGGATTTCGATGCAATCTCTGAAGCTTCATCCACATTCTGGGCCTTCTTTAGCGCTTGCTTCGTGCTGATGCTTGCGCCGGTGTCTCTCGCTTCTGGGACGCTCATTCCACGCCGAACGTGGCAGAAGCGCGCATCAGTCGCCCAGTAACAGGCGGAGTGCTTTGGAGCATAGTTTTCGAAACTAAGGCCGGCGATGCATTGGTGATTTGCATAATTATCGATTTTTTTCAGGATGGCAAGCTTGATCAAAGCAAGTACGTCTGCTTTCGAAAGCCCGACGTCCCCATTCAACGCTCCAAGTTTTTCCCGCAACTCTGGCCGTTCCGCAACATGGCCGATCTCCTTGACCACCCCTAAGTTAATGGATGTACCAGGTAGGCCTTGGCAAGCTCGATAGTGTGCGAATTCGTCGAGGAAGCTGTTGGCTGCTGCATAAGCTGCTTGACCGCGATTGCCGATGACAGAGCTGATAGAAGAGAGCATGATGAAGAAGTCCAACTTCTGATTCAAAAAGGCTTTATGCATGTTCCAAGCGCCTTGGTATTTTGGCTGGACGACTGCGACCCAATCTTGATATGTTGCCAGCTCGAAGGTCACGTCCTATTGGCCTATGTCAGTAATTTGTCACATTGCACTGTAGCCGGCATCCTACGGAATACTCACTCTATTCACATAGGCGCCGTGGATGACACTACCGATGGGAGGCATAATTTTCGCGCAATCAGATATCAACAGCTGCAAATCAGCTTCGACCGCAACATCACACTGGTAGACCTTGACATTAACGCCGAGAGCAGCAGATTCTTCTACCAGATCCGTTATGTTGGCTTTCTTTTGGCCACTTCGAGATGCGAGTATGATGTGCCTTGCTCCGTGCTGCGCCATCCAGGAGGAGATGGCTCTGCCAATGCCCCCAGTGCCGCCAGTGATAAGGTAGGATATATCCTCTCGGAGAATCGCTGGCTCGATTGAGGGACGTGATGCCTGGAACCCATTAATCATAGCTCCTATCGAATTCACATAACTTTGAAAGGTACAGAGGGTATTACCATAACTGTATCTCCAGGCCGAGGCATGATAACGACTTTCCCCATGAGTCTTCCGCTCTGCAATGACCGGAACGCTGTCTCAATGTCTGACACAGTAAATTCGTGTATAGGACCAACTGGTTGGATAGCACCTGTTCGAATTTTCTCAATGACTTCTATGAATACCTCTTGCAAAGCCTGTGGTCGGTGCTTGATCAAGTCACCCAGATCCACCCCTGCAAACGTGACGGTGTGTTCGAAAGGACTCATTTCGAGATTCATGTTCCTCGTAATGTCCCGTTTGCCAATTTCAACGAACCGACCAAATGGAGCCATACACTTCCAAGTGGCGCGCAATTGCTCTCCAGCCAGAGAATTGAGAACAACGTCAACTCCCCTACCATTTGTAGCTTCGAGTACGTCTCGAGCGAATGAGGTGTCGCGACTATAGAAAATGCGTTCCCCAGGAAGCTGAAACCATCGCATCAAGAATTCTTTCTTCTCCTGGCTTCCAACAGTCGCGAATACATGGGCTTTGGAGGCCTGCGCAAGCATCAATGCAGCCTGGCCAACGCCCCCCGCTGCTGCGTGGATAAGAATGGTCTCATCCGGTCTCAGTCGAGCTACATGAGCTAGGCAGTATTGGGCAGTACAATAAATTAGGGGAATGGACGCTCCTGCGGAGAACGATATAGCGTCTGGCATTTTCACTGCACATTCTGCCTTGCACCGTACGGTATTTGCTATCGAACCTGCAGCAATAGCACAAACGCGGTCACCGATCTTAAACCCCAACGTGTCAGAGCCAGCTCTTGTCACAACGCCGCTACATTCCTGGCCGAGGTAATACCCTGGTAGTTGTCCAAGGGCTAAGATGACGTCCTTGAAATTAAGGCCAAAGGCCTTGGCCTGAATCTCGATTTCGTCCTTGGGCAGCGGTGCGTCCAATCGGTCATCGTCGACAAAGAACAAGGTATCCAAGAACCCTGGATTAGTGATTGCCAGTCTAAGAGGCCTATCCCGCTGGTAGAATGGTTGAAGTGCCTTTGCCCCTCTCTGCGTTTCTCTTTCTAGATCCTGGTCCATAAGTTCGTCGCGGACAAGCCGGGGAATATACACGACACCGTCATTCACAGCGAGCTCCCTGTCAAATTCTCCTAGTGAATTCTCCACATAGAAGGATTGCTCTAGGACTCTGCCAACAAAGTCTATGAACAGCTGCCCGGGCATACTCCAGTCGTCGATTGCCAGTGTTACGAACTTGTCCATCTGGAACTCTGCCCGAAGGGTTCTAGCAAGTCCACGAACCAGCCCTGCATTGGGCGAGGACAGCCCTCCGATCGTCCAGAGAATACCCGCTGCGTGGGGTAAGCTTTTTAGGCCTTCAAAGCTCTCTGAGTTCATTCCCGTTAGATAGCTGTCTCGAGGATCGTCGATCATGACACAGAATTTGCCCTCGAGATCGACATTCTTAAGTTGGTCAAAGTCAGACCATATGATGGGATCGGAACGACAGCCTTGGATTGCTGCTTTAACCTGACTCTTGGTTACGCCGTTGGGAAGCCATCGTGCTATGACGACCACAGCGGTACCCGGTTCTGCAATTGATTTGGCGTCGACAGCCGCCAGAAACATGGTACTGAACCTGTAATTTTCTACTTCGCCATTGGCATGTATGGTGGCCTGGGGTCTGGAGAACCCGCATTCTTCGAGCAACATCTGCTTCTGGTCATCGCTCAGTTCCCCTTGATGCGCCACAGGACTCGTTCGTGTTAAGGCTCCAGGTGTAGTCCCCGACTCATTATCTGACTGGCAGATACCATCGTCGTCATCCGACCACCAGTGTGGAAGAATGGCCAGCGGAAATGATGATGCATGTTCTTTCTCATAGGAAATGTCGAAGAGGAGTAGTCTTCCACCACTCCTCAATAGCTTGCGAATGTTGGCAAGCTTCTTGTGCTTTCGGGATATCTCATAGTCTGAGACGATCACCAAATCATAAGATCCAAGGTCCAATCCCTGTATCAGTGGTGACTGGTCTAAATCCACCGTACTTTGCTTAATGACACCGTGCCAAGGAGCCAGCTTCGCCATCAAGCTATCAGGCATGTCTACTACTTCTCCTGCAATCTCGTACTGGAGACCTCCCGAAAAACATCCAGAGACGTTGGCGAGACCTTCAAGAATCTCTAATGTCGCCGTCTGGTGATGTGCACCGACGTCCAGAATGCGAAGAGCCGGGCTCTGAAAGGCCAGCTTCTCGACGAAATTGGCCATAGCAGTGTACAACCGATTACAGCCTTGGTATCTTGTAGGGATATTTCCTAGGAATTCTGCCTCCCCCATGAGTACAGCAGGGTGGAGGTGGCCTCGAAGTATAGCTGGTAACTGCTTTCCTACTCGATGTATGAGTAAACTGGTGATCTTCTCAGACTCCGACTCTTCATGCCGAGGTGGGGTAATATCGCCATTGGCATCATGCTCTCGAATCGTCCCATTAGGAATGTACCCGTTAGGCTTACTCCCCTTGCATAAATATCCGTTAGGCACTTTCCCATTCAGGACGGTGCTATTTGATACACCTTTCTCTTCGAAAGCCCTAGATCTGATCCAGAGGAATAGCTTTCGCAAGTGCCCTTCAGGCACATCGTCAATGTCAATTTGGCGCAGGGCATGCTTGATATAATCAAGACTCAAATTGTCGAGCCTACGTATCTCCTCTGGATCCCGGCGCTCCGCTGGAGGTACTGATAGTATGGTCTCGAATGCGGTGTCCCTAGGATAGGACATGCTCGGCTCCCACTTTATCCGCAAACATCGGGATGCGTCCACGCTCTGAGACTCATCGTGTCCTTGGACCGGCGCTTCGACGATACCCTTTACCACAATGCGACAGGGACGAGAGGCTCTTTGCGTATCGAGGACTACGTAATCGATCGAATGCTTTCTCGAAAAAGCATCGGGAGGTACGCTTTTCGCGTATACTCTAAGGACGGAGCCAGGTTCATCAATTATCCCTGCAGTTACACTTATCTCCTCAATCGATACCGGCATATATGGTGTTCCCATCCCGCTTATTCCTGCAGCAAGGAACAATGTTGCGCCCTGGAAGACTGCGTCGAGGCTGATTGGGTGAATCATATAGTCCGACTGTTTATAGAAAGGCATGCAGCTCAGCGTATCGGGTGTTGTTACTGTGAAAGTGGCCTGATGGGACCGCCCCGTCCGTACCTCCTGTACAGCTCGAAACGTTGGTCCGTAATAGAACCCAACATCTTCGCATAATTGGTAGTAATCATTAGCATTCCTGGGATCTCTACAATGGAATTCCAGCTCGGATAAGTCTCCCATCTGATGACTAAGCCCGCCGTGGCTTTCATTCCTTTGAGAAACTGGGTTCTGCTCCTCCAAAGATCTAGGAGCTACCAGACCACTGCAATGTTCTAGCCAGCCTCGGTCACTAGTCCAAGATGAGACCTTGAAGTGACTCCACATCTCCGAGAAAGACCGAGAACCTTCGCTGTAGGGTGTTAAGGAAAGTCGGAGTTCTATCGGGTTTGAATCAGCCATGGTTAAAGGCTGGCGTGTAGCTACATCTCGTAGCGTTATGTGATCGAACGAAGTACTCCTCCAGTGGGATTGCTGTCGGCAAGCTTCCATCGCCATGCACAGGTAACCTGACATAGGAAAGACGATCATCCCCTGAATACTGTGATCTCGAAGCCACTGGACATCCTCCACCGCTATTACATTCTTCCATCGAGGTGCGTCAACAGTGCAGTCTATAGCTCTGCTACCCAAAAGATCGTGCCGAGGGAACATATACCTCAGTACATCCTCTGTCTCTCTCGCATCATGCCAATATCTTTTAGTGTGATTCCATTGGTAGGTTGGGAGGTCGGTCAAGATACTGGGAAGCGAGTCCGAAGATGGAAAGTTCACCATTCCTAGTTTCAGTCTACAACCGCTGGTCACAAGCCTAGCGGCAAGGTCTAGTATGCATGCAACTCCGTCTGTCTTACGGACGACCGATGGAAAGGACTGGATGCGGCGGGTACTCCCTTCGAATGTCTGAATGATGTCCCGCATTGGGCCTTGTAATGTCGAGTGAGGCCCAATCTCGATAGCAAGTTCCACGCCTTGCTTATTATCTTCCTTTGGTGCGGCAAGACTTGTGAACGCTTGAGAGAATCTCACTGGCGAAGTCAGGTTATCAACCCAATAAGATGTGTCAAGAGCAGCTGGTTCCACCAGGCACCCTCGCAGCGAGGAATGGAACTCAATGTTGACGTCCCGTTCGGGAATGACTTCGCCAATCAACGAGGCATATCGAGCTGATACAGTGTCCATGTGCTGTGAATGATAAGCCACATCGACCTTTAAGCGTTTGTTCCATATCGACCTCGCATCTGCAAGCGCGGAAATTTGTGCCATGCGCGCAGAGTCACCAGATATCGTCATGCTGTGGGGACTATTGATGCACGCAATTGTACAATGACCCATGGTATCTGTTTCCGCATCAATTAGTCCCTGAGTCTCGTCCTGGCTCGCTCCGACAGCAAGCATTCCCCCACTCGCTCCTCCTGGGTTATCTATCAAGCTAGTTGCCACGACGCCTCTATAGTAGGCAATGGCCATACATGACTCCTTGTCCAGGATGCCAGCAGCGTATGCCGCTGCAATCTCGCCGCTGGAGTGGCCTGTGACACTATTCGCAATGAGACCCCAGGATTGAAGCAGATCTACTAGAGCAATTTGTAGAGCTGTACAAGCAGGCTGGCAGATACTGGGGTGGTCTATTGAAGAATCTTCCTTATCTTTCTCCAGCTCCTCAATGAGTGACCAAGATGCCCCCAAAGCGGTCAACATACGGTCTGCATCCCGAATGGCTGATGCATAAGCGGGATACTTGTAATACAGTTGAGTTCCCATTTGAGGCCATTGCGAACCTTGCCCACTGAAGACAAGGCCAATCCTTGGCTGGCTAACCGATCTTGTAGGGGTAAGAGATACGTCTTTGAGTCTGCGGATCAGTTCTTCCTGTTGTGTAGCTGGTATGGCAAGCTTCCAAGGTAGCAGCGTTCTGCGCTGGCCCAGGGTGAAAGCCAGGGAACTCAGTATGTCAAAATTCAAGTATATTGGTCGCTCACTTATGTACTCTGCAAGTAGCGCAGCATATCTCAACAGCGAGTCGCGGTCGTTCGCCGATAGTATGTATAGATGAGCTGTTGTCACACTTAGGCTGGATGCCCCCTGAGAGGAGCAGCCATTGAGAAGAGTCACCCTAGCGCTTTCAGGTTTAGTTCTGATGTCCTGCTTCGAGATAGCTTCTTCCATTATAACATGAGCCTGTGAAGCGTTAGCCAGGACCAGCAGGTTACAGGTGACTACTTAAATTGGTGCCGCCAAATCCAAAGTTGTTGACCGACGCCCTGCGCACGCCTTTGCAATCCCAGGGACGAAACTTCCGAGAAACCTGTAATATGCACGTTAGTTGCATGGCCACGAGAGCTGGAACTCTTTCTTTTTAGGTACAAAATGTTATCCTACGTTGAGATTTAATTGTTGGAATGGGATTTTGGAGTTCAGAGTCTGCAGGTCGCAATTCGGGAGGTAAAATCTCCTCTCGAGCATCAAGGCGGCTTTGATGACGGAAGCAACCCCGCTCAATGCTTCTAGATGTCCAATGTTAGATTTGATAGAGCCGATGACGACCGCAGGTTGATCCGGACTTCGCCCGAAAACTTCGCCTAAAGCAGCAGCTTCTATGGGATCACCAGTCGCTGTGCCTGTTCCGTGGGCTTCGACATAGTCGGTCATTAGGGGCTCCATCTCAGCAGATCGATAGACGGACCGTATCAGGGAAGCCTGCGCATGTCCATTGGGCATCGTGATACCAGCAGTCTTGCCATCTTGATTTACACCTGTATTACGAATGACTGCCCTGATTGGGTCTCCGTCTCTCATGGCTGCATCCAAGGGTTTCAGGACTAAGCAAGCGGACCCCTCACCCCTGCCAAAACCACTGGTAGCTCTGTCGTCAAAGGCATAAGATCTCCCATCTGGTGAGAGAAGCCTGGGCCAGTCAGTGAGTTACGGAAGTGCGCAATGGAGGATTTACTTCATGTTGGAAAGTGAGATCGCCGATTCAGGCCTAAGCCGAAGCACTGAGCCGCCGACCAGTGCGACTGATGACTCGCCAGCCTGCAGACTTAAGAACGCAGTGTTCATTGCCACAAGACTTGAAGAGCAGGCGGTATCAATGGTTAGACTAGGTCCTTGAAGGTTATACACATAAGAGAGCCTGTTTGCCAATAATGATTCTGCGTTGCCAGTTGCCTCGAACATAGGAAGATTGTCAATATCGTGGCCGACGTGCGACCGATACTCTGCATTACCTCCGCCAATGAAGACTCCCATGTTTGTGCCGGAAACACAAGGAAGAGAAAGGCCTGCATTTTCAAGTGCTTCGTAGCTCACCTCCAGCAGATGGCGTTGTTGCGGGTCCATCGCCTAGACCAGAGACGAAGTATCAGACCTCTGCTTGTAGGAGACGTTCTGCTGGACGATAAAACTTACAATTGCTTCTGTTGCAGTAATATTGAAGAATTGAGGATCGAAAAGGGCTACATCCTCATCTAGATAATGCGCTCCTTTCGAACAGTACGTTCCCCTCTTATCAGGATTTGGGTGATAACATTTATCCGGTAAGTAACGCTCGCTGGGGTGAGGGGTCCACCCGCTTAGTCCACTTGCAAGGCTGGTCCAGAGGTTTTCGATATTCGTGGCACCAGCTGGTAGCCTACAGCTCATACCAATGATGGCAATAGCACTCGGCTTGGTGCCACACTTTGGTGCCGACATGTGCTCGTTCACTTCTCCCATTCTCGAAAAATCCTTACTATGTTATCATCATGAGAAGAGGGATGTTCGACACTTCAAGATACAACTTGGAAGCAGGTATCATGAGTATTTTTGAAGAAGGAAGTCCAAGATTCGAACAGTACTCTATAGACTGGATTCAGCCGAAGCCTCCCGCAACCCCCAAGTCATTGAGAGTGTTACCATAATCAGCCGTAATTGGTACTCAGTGTTGATTTGTTACCAGATTCGGCCAGTATTGACTGCATGCTCCCGAAAAGCTTACCATTATCTAACAAGTATCCGAGGCG
Organism: Cladonia metacorallifera KoLRI002260; assembly: GCA_000482085.2. Lineage (NCBI taxonomy): Eukaryota > Fungi > Ascomycota > Lecanoromycetes > Lecanorales > Cladoniaceae > Cladonia > Cladonia metacorallifera. The sequence goes on from KI911133.1 coordinate 300,577, forward strand.
CAATCATCTAAAAATGTGCCCCTGTTGAGGATGGCGTCACAATTAGCTTTGTCTGATCTTGGCCACATAATTAAAGCGAACCTTGACCCTGCATGCAGATCCTTTTGGCGATTCTGGGTCATGTTATGCACTCACTGTTCAAAAACCGTTCATGGCTGATGGTGTGCACCGGCATAGCACCCTGGACCCATCGCCAGAGGTGGGTCGCGACATTAAGCGCCGAGGATAGTCTCCTTTCGATTTCTAAGCGAGTATCGATCTTTATGAGATCGCTAGAGCGATGATAAGGTCATAGTAGCCTCTGGGTACTAATAAACGGAAAGACAACTTGGGCTCTCTTGAGATTGCTTTCGGTTCAACAATACATATAATGAAATTTCTGTGTTTCGCTGGGTTTGGGACCAATGCTGAGGTGAGCCTCCTAACATAGGTTGGCTGTGTATTTACTAATGGTACAAAGACGTTCCGTAGACAGCTCTGTACGGTGAAGCCCTATACGGAAAGCTACAAGACTGCTAACACTTGCAGTACCACTCACGCAGGACCTCGAAAAGGATGGTAATCATTCTTTTCACTACATAGCAGGATCGGTGGAGCTACCTGATTCGTGGGCAATGGAAGAATACTTTGGTCCCGGTCCACATCTCCGCTTTCTTGAGTCAAGCTGGCCTGGTGCTACCGACCAACAGCTCTATGAAGTCCTGGGACGAGCTCCGCTGGGCCTCACACCAGAAGAGAAACACCGTTACTTGGAGCGTCATCTACCGCCCAAGACATCTCTCGTCTTGCAAGACATGCTCCTAGGCATTCACCGCGTGTTCGACAACGAGGGCCCGTTCGATTGCGTGCTCGGCCATAGCGAGGGTGCAGCCGTAGCAGCCACGTTCGTCATTGACTGTCTAAATAAAGCCGCTCAAGGAAAGAACATGGTTAAGCCTAAGTATGCAGTGTTCATAAGCGGCTCTTTGCCCTATGCAATGAACGGCAGGGGACGGCTTTCTGCCGATGAATGCGGACAATTGATAACCATTCCAACATGCCATATCTTGGGGTACAACGACGTCTTGGTTGATCAAGGGGTGGGGTTGTTCCACCTATGTCGGGAGGAATTGGTAACCATGGTTGACCACGGTCGAGGCCTTGCAATTCCTAAAGATGCAAAGTCTTGGAAGTTGATCATTGGTGGCATTCGCGAATTGATTGCTCGTGCCGAGGTATAGGGGAAGAGTCAGGTTCTTGCAATGTACCTCGGACAGCCCCGGCCATGTAATGACTCATGTATAAAATAGAGCAGCATGAATAGTTGGTTCTGATTTTGCACTACCACTGCTTGGATCACGCCGTCTAACAGCGAGCTGTGAGCTTGTTTAGTGCAAAGGCTAGTAGTCGTATGGTTTCAACGTTCAATTGGTACAAACACATGCTCGAGCTCATCTGAAGCCTGACAGCTACTGCTATGCGTTTATCATCGAACGCTTGACATCTCTCCTAAACCGGGCGCGTGCGGTTGAATGGGTGTTCGGCTCAAGCAGCCATCCTTTGTCCCACGCAATTATCTAAGCCTACATTATGTGAGGAGCGCTAAAGATACAGAGCGACCTTTGCCGTGTCGTCGCGATAGGGTCATGGCTCATATGCATGAGCGAACCAGGAAGGAGCTTTTGTGGTATGCTGCCTCCATCCCGCCAAAAGCGCAAAGACTGATACGACTACCTTACTACACCGTTGTATAAGCGCCACAAGGAACCATGCCTAACGCACTCAAGTATTGGATTAGGCGAGAAAAGCCCCCCTGTGTACATATCATGGGTATCTATTGCTGTGGATTTATTGTTATGTATGATTTGGACGATATCTGTAAATTAGTAAGAAGTAATCCACCTATCGCTTGATCAATTAGACTGACCCACAAGGAGCGCCTATAAACGAAGAGGTTAGAAAAGGCGGTGGATGGGACTTCTCAACAGAGGATTTTCGCAACGTAAAGTGGTTGATGTCCCAATTTAAAAGGACTTATGCCATCTTGCCTAACTTGGCCCCTACCAAGCCAGGATTGGACCCACTTCAACGCCGCGACGGACGGCAAAACATAAGACAACATCAAAATCGGTTGATCGCTAAGCTCTGAGCTGCAGATATTGCAATCTCAATTCTTGATTCGTCCAGATCATCGCAAGTTTTTCTCCTCTTGTACCGGACATTTAGAAGGATCCTGTTCAGTAGGTGGTCCGCTAATGAAACTCTATGCATGCGAAAGACCGAGGTTGATACCTTCCACAATGCTCAGACTCATTGGAAAGATCATTGAGAATTGATTAATAACGGTCCGTACCCTCCCCACGAGCCTGGTTTTTGGACGCTACATGTTGTCCTTGGTCCGAATGAAAGTACTACGTGTCTTGAGACCTGCTTGCGGCCTGATCAACGTTGCAAATCTGTATTCTGTTGTCGTTCTATGGTTGCCTTCATGATCGTGCCGAGGTTATATGCAACAGGATGGTTATCCGTACCAATCATTTGCTCGCCTACCAAACAACTCGCCTTGAAGTTTCTGCTGTTGACGCGTGGTCGTGTCGGTAAAGGCCCATGAAGCAGCGCTGAAGCAGGTTAGAAGCAAGCCTTGAGCAACATCCGGAACCATATCCGGAACCCTTCTGTCTCGAAATCGTACCTGGCACAGCGACTTGCGCCAAACGTCTTTATTCGCGCTAAAACAAATTGGTCTAGCCCTGACCCTGCTTATCAACATGCGGATCTCGGGCCACACTGTCTTGTCGATCATTTACCGGGAGCACGGGTAGTTAGGTCCCCCATTATAGCTGTCAGGACGTTGTCACGAATGGTACACTGTATGGACAGGACCGTCCAGGTCACAATTGAGGTAAGCAAGCGTATCCTATCAGTATGAGAGTAAAGAAAGTGAACATGCCTATAGTCACTAATCATAACATACTACTATTAACAAGTTATACTTAGCCCTATGATATCTATAAGTCAGGGTTAGAGTTGGGGGGTCACGGACGGGACTTAGAGAAAATCCACAACGCAACCAGCTTATGCGACCCCCTCAGATAGCGAAACTTTGTATATATAAAAGATACGCATTTTCACAGCAATTCTAAATCTAATATTTAAATTCAATTATCTATTCAGGGCATAAAGATATAGCGATGCGTATATCTAGGACTTTTAATATTCTTATCTCTTAGAAGTACCCGTAGGTCCTACTAGTTAGATATATAGAAACCCGTTAACATACTACTAAGTTAATATGTTAACAAGTTTCCACCCTTTCTATTAGTTATATTAGCTATTAACATGCTACTAAGTTAATATATTAATAGGTTTCTGTAGCGCGTCTATTAGATTTAGCCTAGGGAAGAATTAATACTAATATAAGCCTATATAGATGCTTTACGCGCTCTATCTAAGCTTCCTTCTATAGCCTAAGTAACTTAATTTAAATCTACTTCTATATTAATATTAATACTACTCTCTAACGCTTAGTAGCCTCTAGCTAGGATTTAAAGATAGTAGCTAATATAACTAATAGAAAGAACGCCTAGTATTAGTATATCCTAGGTAGTATAAGAAACAATGCTACTAATAGTTATAAACCCCCCCCTACTCACTATTATATAGAGGTGCCTATTAGTAACTAGTTAATTAATCTATTATATAGTATATAGTATATTCTATCTTCTTATCTTCTACCCATCAACCATAGAACGTCGGTGGTGTTGGCCTTAGTAGTGGTAGCTTAGCATAGGTATAGTGCTATACTATTATAGGGGTCCATAGGGTACTAAGATTCTGCTTATCCTCCTGCCGAACTAAAATGAGATCTACCCGACCTAATAGCACCACATTACGCCCGCATATCTTAGTGGTAGCTAATGCACCTGCCCCGCCGCCCTTATTCCCTATATAGATATAGATCTAATACTCTTTCCTCGCTATTTAGGAAGCTCTATTAAGGAAGCTATCATTAAGGGATTAGTAATAGCTATAAAGTCCTTAGAAATACTCTCGCTTATATATATCTTTATAGTAATATTATTAAAGATTAAAGAAATCTTAATATTAAATCTAGTCTTAATACTAATCTTAGATAACTTCTTAAGTAGATAGAGTATTCTACCCTTAGATTATATTCTGGCTTCTAATCCTATAAACGCGCCTTATATACCTAGGCAGATTACTATATCTAGCTCTTTAGCTAATATATAGCTAAATCCTATATCTATAAGGTCTTTAGGCTCCGGGGATATATATAGCTAATTGGTAAACGATGTAAGGCGTTAGGAATATGCCCATATCTTAGATAATAGTAGTAATATAGTGGTGATATTAGTAAGGAATAGATATAGGATACGATAAGGATTCTATAGTTTAGTAAAAGGATCAAATATTAGCATTAAAGGACTTAGATATGTTAAGTAAAGCTTTAAGATAGGTAGGCTTAATTATTTATAGACTATTAGTACAATAGTAAGGGTTAGTTAAGTAGGTAATTAGTATATACTAATATTCCTATAAAGAACTTAGTTAGCGATAGTATATAAGTACTATTAGCCTAAGACCACTAGTAAGATATATACGGTGATATACCTCTATAGCTTTATTTAGCTTTAGTATAATATTAAGGTCTAGGTTATAAAGTATTTACTATATTTACCTAGGCATACACTAGTAATAACGCCTCTAGCTAAGCCTAATAGAGTTAGAGCGTCTAAGTTATAGGAAGGCAAAGCTTAGCTATATTTATTATATATTAAATATTATTTATTAAACCTACTAATCCTTCTTAATCTCTTTAGCCTAATCCTCCCTCTTATTTATCTTAATTCCTTCTAACTATATCCTATATATCTTTAGGACTAATCTATATTCTTTATCTATAACCGTATTTATAGCTATATCTCCTATTTAGTAGCCTTATAGCTCGGAAACTAAAAGGAATAAAAGAGAGAAGGGGGATAAAAAGGATAATTAAGGTAGATTAATAATATATAGGGTTAGGGTTAGGGTTAGGGTTAGGGTTAGGGTTAGGGTTAGGGTTAGGGTTAGGGTTAGGGTTAGGGTTAGGGTTAGGGTTAGGGTTAGGGTTAGG